>OZ038478.1:1765609-1793109 GCA_964036315.1 Acanthosepion esculentum
AACAACAACATTGAAAGGAGAATGAAAATATTGAAAAGGGAATGTCACCTTCTAGTGAATCCTGTCAACTCAGAATGATACTGAATTACGCCCCCACCTCACTCCCTTGAATCTATTTTAAACAGATTTCAAATCAAAGACCAATTCTTTTCTTCTTTCTCGTGCCAAGAGTTTTATAAATACTTTATCAACAAGATGAATTTTGCTTTATCTTTGGAATCGAATTCCAAGATGAAATATTTTTCATAGCTTTAGATTAGTTTGAAGGCGCTTCACTTTGTCGACTCTTAACCATAAACACGTAGAAGGATTTTTAATTCTTGATTGACAAATGGTTCCTTTGGAGAAATCCTTCAGCAAGAAGTTCAGAATCTACTTTTAACATTTCTTTTACAAGATGATGAACATGAGTAAAATTTTAAAGCCTTTTTCTATGACTCTACAAAGAAGTATTGATTTACCTATGAGGGTGACATGGAATGAATCACATTTTCTCTAGGAGGGTTATGTATGAAAACAAGATATATTGGTAAGGCATTGAAGAATTCGCTAAAAGCTTCTGAAAATGAGTTATTTTGTCGGTTACTACATGAAAGCGAACTGGAAGCCAAGAAATGTCTTGTCTTCACTGAAATATCTTGCATTGGAATTACTTATATTCAACCCCTGATTATGCCAAGTATTGCTTTAACCGGGTATTGAACTCACACTCTTTGGGTCCTGTCACTGGATCTATCTAACGCCTTTATCAACTGTGAATAAGGCAGTGGAGAACTTTCAGAGGGAAATTAACAGGAGATAACTGATAACTGACATCCATTAAACATGGCACGTGGAACTAGAATAGTCTACCCCAGTTAGCGAAATAAAGGGTTCAGTTCGACATTCCAAACACCTGAACAAGGCCGGAGTCGTTGAACAGATTCCTGAACAGGTTCGTTGAACAGATTCCTGAACAGGTTCTTTGAACAGAGTCGTTGAACAGGTTCTTTGAACAGGTTCGTTGAACAGATTCCTGAACAGGTTCTTTGAATAGGTTCGTTGAACAGATTCCTGAACAGGTTCTTTGAACGGGTTCGTTGAACAGATTCCTGAACAGGTTCTTTGAACAGGTTCGTTGAACAGATTCCTGAACAGGTTCTTTGAACAGGTTCGTTGAACAGATTCCTGAACAGGTTCTTTGAACAGAGTCGTTGAACAGATTCTTGAACAGGTTCATTGAACAGATTCCTGAACAGGTTCTTTGAACAGAGTCGTTGAACAGAGTCGTTGAACAGATTCCTGAACAGGATCTTTGAACAGGTTCGTTGAACAGATTCCTGAACATGTTCTTTGAACAGGTTCCTTGAACAGATTCTTTGAACAGATTCCTGAACAGGTTCTTTGAACAGGTTCGTTGAACAGATTCTTGAACAGGTTCTTTGAACAGGTTCGTTGAACAGATTCCTGAACAGATTCGTTGAACAGATTCCTGAACAGGTTCGTTGAACAGGTTCGTTGAACAGGTTCTTTGAACAGGTTCGTTGAACAGATTCCTGAACAGGTTCTTTGAACAGATTCGTTGAACAGATTCCTGAACAGGTTCGTTGAACAGGTTCGTTGAACAGGTTCGTTGAACAGGTTCGTTGAACAGGTTCGTTGAACAGGTTCTTTTCATATGTTTATCTTTTAAGTCAGATTTGTAATTTAATCAGTAATTTTGACATTTTTACAGCTAAGTAAACATCAACAGTGGTGCATGAAATCTGTCTCTAAAATCCTGATTGGCAGTTTCAGCAACAACAACAACAAATGTCCATCTGTATGAAGTGGGGGCGTATTCTTTAAATGTCAATGTCAACAGAAGCTTCTCCATAACGGATATGTTATTTTAATAATGAATATAAACCAACTGTTTCGCAATTCAGCCAAAGTACAATTGACAATTTGTCACGCTGAATTGTTACGGGTGTATGTGTATAAATGGCAACACCTTAATCAAAAGAACTGGTCTGAAAGGAAACCAAAAAAGAGGCGTGTCACTTGTCGTCGTGGCAAACCATCCCATTAGATTTCCTTAGAGGTATTAATTCGTCGGCTAAATTTCCCAGTTGAGGAATTGTAAAAAATGGTAATATGAGTTGGAAGTGCTTGTCTAAAACAGTGTCTTCGACTCCTACGTGATCTGCTGCAGTCTTTAATTCTTGCCAACAAAACAAAAGTCTCTTTGTCATTTTAGTGTCACTTATTCTAGCAAAGATCTCTGGATTTTGTTTCCATAAATCGGATTAACTACGTCATTACATTCGTCATACATTTTTAGAAGACAAAATAAAATGATGTAATTTTGTGTTTGGCTTATGTAGCGGTGACGACAGAAGACGATCAAAATTTTCCCTCAGGATTTGTGATGTTTCTGAGACAAAATGGAGTTTCAATGATAGCAAACCAGCCAGTAACAGATGATTCCATGAATAGAGAGTTGTGATAGTTACAGTTGTCGACGTTTTTTACGACTTACGAACCACGTAACGAATATTAATCTTGTTTTGATTAAGCCTGGCCGATAGCGACTATGTTTAACAATGTCTTGTGTTGACCCTTAACATTTAGATCGCATACAATTGCATCAGATTGTCAAAAAGAAACAAGAGTGACAACTGACGTGACAAAACCGACACGCTGTTATTTTCAGGTGTCGGCTTTTCAATCCTTCTTGAACGTGTGTCTACTTATTTGCACAATCCGTGAAAATAGTGATAAACTTTGACAAAGTAATATCGCAAACCTGTGTTCGCAAAAGTGTACGATGGCAAACATAGGCAAACACAATCACCATTTCGATAGATCCACAGCAATAATTTAAATGCGGTTGTTTTAGTCTGGATTTCTTATTTTTGACAGTGTGACGAGTTTCGATACTAACTTTTAAAATTATTCCTGTTTAACGCAACAGACGTTAATTTATCTCCCTTTTGATCTTGTACGGAACTCAGCGTATTTAATATTTTATATTTCTCAAAATGAAGAAATCGTCGTGGGTTCAATTTCTTTCACGTCTTCTGAAAATTTGTAGATATCATTTCGGTCGTGATTAAATTTTGTCAAGCCATCAACTAACAGAGGAAACTGAAAACGAATGGTTAATTTAAATTTGCTATCGTCGCCGTTTTCTTTTTGAGATAAGACGTGGTATTCATCAATTGTTTTATTTTTTAAAATAAGTGTTATTTAGCAAGTTTAATTGATAAAGAATGTCTCACTAAGAATTATTATATGAAGAACATTTAATACATTGTATTCGTTAAATTACTTATACATTGGCATTAATAATACTACTTAGTTATATGAGATCGCGGCGAATATATTACTTTTTAGTGTAGTCTACCAATGGCAGTCATTCATCTTCACTTCACCCCTTGGCATTGTTTTTGGATGTTTGTCTCTTCAAAGGCGATACAGAAACTGCAACACGTGTTTATCACACTGACTTGGGACATCGATCTTTTTTGCCGTTCAATCTATATCAATAAAATATGACAGCTTCTGGGATACTCTATTTTATATTTAAGCGTAAGATTTCACTTTTGATGAATGAGGACATAACTTTCGAAATTGTAGGAAAGGTATTACCAGTCTTAATGTTCCTTTTCTTTATCTCGGATTGTTCAGTATCGTCCATTCCCTTCCCTATCATTTATTATTCAAACGTTTTTTTAACAATATTTGCCTATAATTTTATTCTTTTATCATTTCTCTTTTATTGACTGTAAGTAACATTTTTGTTTAGACAAAGACTTATTTTCAAATTTGTTGGATAAACGTTTCAAATTATAACTTTTTAATTTTTTTGTTTCAGAATAGTCAATTTTTGCAACAAAAATAATAATAATAAATAAATAAATATTCTCATATATTTCATGATAATTTTATACTTTTATTCTTTATTAATCCTCACTTATTATTATCATTTAAAAATTAATATATAATAATATTTCTTAAAGTGATACATTTGATGATAGCAAACTCCGGCATCCAGTGTAAAATATACATATGAGGGCACAGTGGTGTCTTTGGATAGAAGTAATACCCTTGATGTCTGTCACGCTGCACCTTCGGGTGGACGGGCATCACAGGTCCTCAAACATCTCCTAAATCTCTCACGTGGTGATTCCAAGTTGCCATGCCGTCGTAAACCGTTTCAGCTAGATTCACGTGACGGTACCACTGGGCGAAGGAGCTCTTCAACGCAGGTCACCGGCCAGGAAGGAAGGGTTCCTTAGATGAACTACATTGTTCGCGAACAAGGCGAGTCAACTAGTTGGTGAACATCGGCTGTGGCATCTATTTGGAGACGGATGAGCTCCGCCAGATTAAAACACCCAAGTCACACCCTATAATGAGCACACCAAGAAACCATACGCGAAGATCCAGGCTCTGGCACACCACAGATAAAGGAGAATAGAAGACAGCTCAGTACGTCTGATCCCCAGCGACTCCTTCCGAAGTTTCGGGCGAAAGGATAAAGACGATTGTCACCATGTAAAATATTTGTGAGCCACATATGAATAGATCAATATTTCTTATTGATCAGACAATGACATCAATATCTGCTGCTGATCAGGTTATGATTGATCTATTTGTTATCGGTAACGATTTTGCCGAAATTATTCAGATTGCAATCTCCAAATGAATTTCAAAGAATAAAATTCAGACTAAGTTACAAAATTATATTTGATTTGAAATCAGTTGCTAACTAAGATGAGATTATTCTGGCACAAGGTCACAGTTAAGTGTGGTTTCTTAGGATGTGTGACGAATTTTGTTTCAGCCACGAGGCAAAGTATAGTTTTGTCTTGCGCGAGACAACTGCAGTGAGGCAGCCAGTGATCTATCAGTAATATGAATTATCAAAAGTTGATGCACTAAAATTACTTAGTCAGATACAAGTTAGTAGAGCACTTAATGAACACCGTACTCTCTACACTGGCGGTTGTCTACAAGACAAACTTCCGAAGCTGACACATTCTCTTTAATTTTTTAATACCTTCCATGGCAAACATCAAAATAACTGACAATCCTAAAAAGTTTGTTAAGTATATTTAAATTAAATTAATTAATTAAAGTTTATCAGAAAAGAAAAAATGACTGCCATTATAGATACCATCTTTGTTGTGGATATGTTACGCTTTCATCGTGACATCAACTGTGAAATTTCTTAGGAATTACAAATAAATATGGCAAAGGTTTGGTTGTATGTGTCAAATACAGTTCAACAGAAAAAGGTTTTATATAGAGAGACCGACTTAGAGAACTCTACAGTAAAATTGTTCTAGGCGAGAATTTGTTAAGAGCAATTGAGTAGATGCCCTTCAGCAGTTTGTATAGTTCCATAAAGGCGACGAACCCCGGCTCAACCGCGGACCTGATCAAATTACCGGCCGAAAATGTATCTGCACAGGTCGCATCCCAAATCAACGACATACCCATTTTAAAAGGGAAGATGGTAATGCCATCCGGCCGCTTTCCATCACCACGGTCGGGGCCTACGGGTTCGATTTGGGAAGGGAACCCAGCTGCATCCAAACCTCTTTTGATGATGTCGTTAATTGCTGCATGCCGTGGAAAGCGGCCGGCACTACGACGACAGGAGAGAGGATGCAAACCAAACTCATCGATGGAGGCTCCACATCTGCATCTGTGACGCTCACATAATTTGAGTCCAAGACGGATCGCGACTCCGACCCGAGTGCACTCATCATCTAAAAGGGTACCGGTAGATGAAGAGGGCACTGCGTTGAGCCAGGCGCCACTACTCGGTTGTGAAGCAGATAGTAGACAGGCGAGGCGATGCTGATCCAGAGAGAGCCTCAAATTAGTAAAATTGGCCTCGCATTTTATTTTATCCCAGCTTTTTTGTTTTGATGTGTCTAGTGGGATAGAAAGTAATTCTTGGGTCCATAAAGTATTTATATAATGTAAAAATTGTTTTCAAAATACCTGTAATATGTTTTATATAATTATAGGCTAATTTTGTCTGCTAATAACGATTTTTATTCCATCCCAACTCAGAGGTGCTGGATAAGGCTACTTTTAATAGCTAACGTTGTTTTTCTTTCGGGTGGGGTTGCGATTTGCTACTTTTTCACTACTTTAATAGAAGCCGGGATAACTTAAACTACCAATAAAAATAAATTAAATTAAAAATTTAGGACTCTTGGGCTTTCAAATGTTGCTCTCCCCAAAAGTCGTGAAAATCAAAATTTGCCTAGTATGACACATTCAAATGTAGTCTCTCATTTCTTTGTCAAGTTATTTTGTTGGTAATCACGTTTTTCATCACTTTCAATGCACAACATAGATACTGAGTGATAGGATTCTTTATGTGTCGTGTCCCTTCAGAACATAGGCGATCATGACCCTCCGCAACTTCCTGTCTTTTGTAGCTTGTAATAAACTTTGACTTTCTATTATTTCTCCTAACTCCTGCCCGCCATTCATTTACTCAAGCTCTCTAAGTAGGTTATGTTATGTTTTCCACTGCTCCTCTTGCCCACGAGAGCATCAGATTTTCCAAGCCCTCTTTCCTCAGTACATACCCTAGAAACATCAATTGTCTCTTCCTGATGTTAATTATCAGTTTCGTTTTTGTTTCCATTTTCTCCTAAACTTCGTCGTTGCTCACATGTTCGGTTCACGGTATCCTCAGCATCCTTCTGTAGAGCCACATTTCTGTTGTTTCAAGTCTCTTCTTCATTTATGAAGAGATCGCCTAGCATTCACTGCCATACAGGAGGACAGATATCACGTAACAGTTCAGTTCGCTTTTCTTTGTTTCTAACGAATATTTTCCGTCTCTTAATACTCTGCTTAGCTTTTGGAAGGCATCTTTGTTTCTCCCAATGCGTCTTCGGATTTCAGTGTCACACTTTCCGTCCTCTGTTAGAAGATTTCCCAGATATTCACAAAATGGTGGTTAAGTTGTTTCTTTTCAGTCACAAATATTTATTTATTAGTAAAACAATTAGTAAAATAGCGACAAAATGTTGCACCCTTGCTAAATGGACTCAAATGGATTCAGAGGTAAAATAATACAAAAATAATGATTGTCTCTTCCTTCTCATGCCGACAGAATTCACAATGTATATGTAATGGTTAGAGTGAATGAAAGGTTTAAGGTATTTCATAAATCCTACCTATGATATCACGTGTTTCATAAGCAAATAGTGATATTGTTACCATATGCAAAATGCGACACTAGATCTTTTCCCATGCACTTTTTTTCGCTTATGCATAGCAGAATTGGCACAGATACTACACTCTGATCCTTGGCATTATAGTCAACCAGTGTGTATTAATCATGCATTCACGTATAACTTTATAAAACAACCAAGCTTTTCCTCACAGTTGATTAGAGTTTAGTATCTTCTGGTAAAATAGCATAAAAATATACAAAATAGAACATGGCTGACATCATACAAGTGCGTCATATTTTCCCGCCTCTTAGTGGCGGCGATCGAGGAATCAAAGGTCAGTTTGGATTATGTCACTTTCTTAACATATTGGATTGTTCGGAAAGTATTGTCGCCTTATCGAAGACATTAAAAATTTCTTTTGATATAATCGCCCTTATTATATATTATACCTTTAAATTCCTTGAGGAACATAGAGATGCAAGATATCGTTGCCGTTTCTATAACAAGCTAGTTTTTTAAGTGTGTAGGTTGTTAGCCTACTGCACAACCCCCAACCAGGAAGATCAGGGTTCTCCTTCTCCTAGACTAGTTTCCACCCAAGGTTATAGAACCCGGTCTGTCCTGCTAGTTACCCATACTTGGGGGGGTGAAGAAGAGGATTCATACCTTTCCCAAGGGAAAGTAAGTGAATATAATGGATTCAACTGGAATTCGAACTCGGCTCACCGATTCTAGCCGCTATCCATCGCCCCACCGTACCTCCTCAATCGCCGCTATTAGCCATGACAAATCTTGTATCTGATAACAAATATTTTATTCCTTATTGAAAGAATTTGACACTAAACAAATTCTGTTAATAGTGAATTCATTTTTTTTTTTTTTTGCTACTTCGAAAAGATTTATCACTGAGAATATGGTCTATTGATTTAAAAAGAATTTCTTACATGTTAAGTCAACAGAGTCGGGAGATCAAATACGACATCATAAAGATTATTGTTCATATTATGAGATTTGTCCTGCATTGTTAATCTAAAGAATGGCCCACACTCTACTAGGCACTCCACGGCAGTTGGTTTTTTTGTTTTGTTTTGTTTTGTTTTTTTACAATCTGATCTGATTGGTTTTCCTTACTAATACGAAACGAAACATAATATTCCACCAACTGCTCATCAAAATGTCCCAGAAGCTGTCATAATTTATTGATATAGATTGAATGGCAAAAAGGATCGATGTCCCAAGTCAGTGTAATAAACACGAGTTGCAGTTTCTGTATGGCCTTTGAAGAGACAAACACCCCAAAACAATGCCAAGGCCCGGGGTGAAGTGAAGATGAATGACTGCCATTGGTAGACTACACCAAAAAGTAATATATTCGCTGCAATCTCATGTAACTCCAACCACGTCACGCTGTATCTGCACATGCAATATAGACATATTGGGCTTAAGAATCAGTACATTGCACAGTAATGTGTAACAAGCTTGTCTCGCTAGAAAAGAGTCAACTGAGTAGTGAGTTCGAGCTCCACTGGGTGCCCCATCATTTCGGCTTTGTGTCGCATCTAAGCTGCGCTTAGAAAGTCACCTTAATAATCAAAACTGCAAGATGACCTACAGTTTTAGGCCATAAGCGATCCTCAGACCATGTGTCAGTACTCATTGTTTAGTTCAGGTCATACGTGGCACGCGAAGCGATTTCCAATGGCACGCAGCCGCAAATGACATCACGAAATCCGAACCAATAACTACTACAACGCAACGAAGATATTTAGCTGTTTCAATTTTAATATATACTAAAGTATATATGCTATATATTACTATATCAAATCTATTGTAGAACAGCTATGTCGGCATATAACAAAAGGTTGCCGACCCTGTGGTTTAGGCTCTCTATATGATTGATTTGGGAAAAGGCACATTTGTTTGGTTTTCACTTTAGATTATTTAGTCTAGAGCTTGAGTTTATTTTATTTTTCTTTAATTATTTAAGGCCCGATGTGTTTGTAGGTCGCGTAATAGGAATTTTGTTTTCTTGTCTCCATTTTGAAATGAAAGTTAATCTTTTGTTTAGGAGTTTAACATGTTCTGGAAATGTAATTATCACTATTTTCTCCTCTAGGCATTTTTTTAATATAAGTATTGTTGCAAACTGGCGTTCTTTCTTTCTTATTTTGCATGTCTTCTTTTGGTGGGTTTTGGTCTGCTTTGAGATTTCATATATATTCTGAGAAGGTTGGACTATTTGCATATTTTTGATGATAAGTGATGTTTAATGTGAATAGTTTATCTGCTTCCAGAGATCTTCCCTTGTTATTCACTAAGCTCAGCTTAATTTAACACAAGGCTACAAGTATGTGCATCAACCTGTGACGATTGAAGTCACGACTCAGCAGTAATGAAGAACCAGACAAGATTAACCATTGACTCCTACAAATCCACCCCGAATGAGCTCCTGTTATTCTTATCAATATGACTCTCTCTGTCTTTCTCTCTCCCTCTCTCCCTCTCTCCCTCTCACACACACACTATATATATATATATATATATATATATATATATATATATATTGCTGATATCCCCTGACGAGTGGACGGAGTCATTTCTGGAGGGCCCGTCTACGAAACTCCGGATTCGGGATGCTGAAGGTAACATCAATCAGCTAAATCACAAATTTCATATATATATATATATATATATATATATATATATATATATATATATATATATATATATATAATCAAAGCAAATGTTCTGTTTATAATAAACAGTATTAACAACATTTACTCGCCTGAATGATGGAGAAATTTCATAGAAAATGTATCCTCCGACAGGAATTGAACTTGTATCCTGCACGGAATCGTCATATAGCCTGACGTGCTATACCATTTAGCTACAAAGGAAGCGTTTGGTTAATTACTATTTTTAAACTACAAATTTTCCATGATATTTTCGAAGCGTATTTTAACGTAAACTAATGACATCGTATCTGAAATGGACTAAGTTCGACAATTATTTTCTGTATATACATTATTTTTATAGATACAAATATTTTAGTAAATGCTCTGTTTATAATAAACAGTATTAACAACATTTAACGGCCTGAATGTCGGACAAATATTTACTTAAATATTTGTATATAAAAATAACTTATAAACAGAAAATAATTGTTGGACTTAGTCCATTTCATATATATATATATATGAGTGCGATGAGTAAATTGTCGACATTTTATATTTTTCCACGTCCGTGTTTTTTGTTTTTGAATTTGTCAAAATTTTGTTTCTGAAATTGGGAAACAGCATGCTGTACTGCTTGTTATTCGCGCCAGAAGCTCCAAAGCGAACATTTCAGTGGGTTTGGGTGTCAATCTGAGGACATTTAAGAGGATTCAGAAAGAGTTGGATGAGTCTAATTGTGATTACGAAGGTAAGACAGCTCGGAAAATTCACTCTGATCGTTCTGATGAGAAAAGAACTCCCGAATTTGTTGGTAATGGCCTCAGACTCAACACGGAGGCCTACATAAAGTGACTTTGAGGAGGTAGTTTCTGTTCTGTGTCAAAAGAATGGCTTCTGGAAGATCCTATGTCTGGCAACGGGACTCTGCACCATGCCACACAAACAGAAAAACCATTTCTGCGACCACATCACCCCTTACATCTGGCTGCCTAGTTCCCCAGACTGCAACCCCTTAATTATTATGTATGCGGCGTAGTTGAGCGAGAGACCAACAAAATTCCTCGTAAGACCAAAGATAAACTGAAAGCAAGAGTTGCAGGAGATTCCGAAATCGTCTAGAGTCCGTGGTTGAAATCAAAGGCGATTTTATTGAATAAATTTAATCTTTAGTATTTCAAGATATTCCAAGATATTTTTGTGTGATTTTGGTAAATATATCTATTAAAATGAGATGTCAGCGTTATTTTCATTTTTGTGTAATTTAGACAAAAATTTATTCATCGCAAACTACAGATATATATATATATATATATATATATATATATATATATATATATATATATATATATAATGTTTGTGCGTGTGTATGCGTGCGTATTTCTTTTATATTTAACAGTGGCTTGGTATACTACGGTAGTCTGCATTCGTTCTGCATTCATTTGTGGCGGGCAATGAGTCCTCTGACTTTTCTGTTTTATTTTCATTTCAGCTAAAGTTAAGTTTTAATGTATATTAAATATTTTCTGCAGTTTGCTTTATTTGAAGAAGAAATATTTTACCTGTATTCATAATATTGCCATAAACAAATCTCCAGCACTTTGCTCAGTATCCTTAGAAAGTCCAGCATATCATTGTGGTCTGGACAATCTCAATTACTTCAACTTGAAATTAAACTCAGTCAATATCCACATCCATAAATAAATCAATAAGTTAATAGCATTTATTTAACACAATAAATCTCTTTCTTTGTTAATGGACTTAATATTTACCGTAATTCCCCATGTATAATACACCTTCATCCATAATACGCACCCCTAAAATTCTGCTGAAAATGTGGGGAAAATGCTTCTACTCACGTAGAATACGCACCCTTCTTTGATAATCAAACCCTATAAACTGTACGTCTCCAATTTCATTATAGCCAGCGTCTCTTACTCTTATTTAAAAAGTTTTATGATAATTCTTATTTTATTTTACATTTGTAAGCATTTTTAGCTGCATATGATTATATTTCACGTCCTTATCGGGTCGCAATCGCCGCGTTTTAGTGTCAAATTATCGTATGTTTGTGGTGAGTAGTCATTTCGCAACTGAAATCGACCTATGAAACGGCAATCTTTTAATGTGCATAATACGCACCCCTAATTTTGCTTCTTTTTTTAAAATGCGTATTATACATGGGAAATTACGGTATTTAACAACAATATCCATTGTTAATGCACTTGATAAACTGAACACAATAGAATGCAAATTACATATCTCCTGCCACCGTAATGTGACTGCCCTGGGCCTTTTTATATAAATATTTTCATGGCACTTGTTCCTCTTCGGCCTTCCTCTTTAATGCCTCGAGTTTATGAAGTTAATCGGCGTCCTACATTTTGGTCTCATCATTTTACAATTAACGTAAACCTAAGTCAATCTTCTGTCTTCTTAATTATCATTCTTTTATTCTCCTCTCTTCTTAATGTTTTTTTTTTCTCATATTCTCTTACACTTAGTAACTCTTTACGTCTTAGAGGCTTTATTGCCTTACTTTGGGTGAAGCGATTATAAATAACTCAACAAGTCAACTTTTTCAGATATTTCTTTTGATATATATATATTTATCTACCAACACATCAAATACAAAATTGATCACAAGAAATCGGGAATAAGAGCATTGTCCGAGCATCCGTGAGGTTTGGGATTCATGAAAAACTTTACTTCTTTTTGTGTTGCTCGAAGCTAAGCAACTCGGTATATTTGTATATTTTTGTCTGTAGTAATTTTTTTTCCCTTGCACTGGTGACACCAGGTGGCAGTGTATTTGTTATCACATTACGGAGATGTTTATGAAACCTAGATGAAAAAATAAATTCTGTGAAAGAGAAGATTGCAGCAATAATCATTGTAAAAATCTATTCAAAAACTCAGAGGTGAAGAGCTTCGAATAACATTAAGGACTTAACATGATGTAGCGTCATTTTTAACGTCATAGATAAATTAGTCAAATAATTTCAGTTTTAACAAGAACTGGGTGACTATTTTTATTTATTTATTTTCTTAATTTCCTCAATGCTGTCACCTTTTTGTGCTAAACTAAGTTCCTAATTAATTCCACCTCGATTTCAATTTTCGCACTATACGTTCTTTCCCTTAGCGTTTTTTTTAATCGTAGACGTTGTATTGTGCATATGGCCTCAGCAAGGAAACTGATGAGGACTGAACTCACAACACCAGCGAAGTAATGTGCGTCACTAAACCTGAAGCTTAATATAAATTCATCTTTATTTTCAATACTGATTTTTTTTACATATTAAGATAGATAGGCAGACAGACATGTACATATTTAGATAGATAGATAGATAGATAGATAGATAGATAGATAGATAGATAGATAGATAGATAGATAGACAGACACACATGTACATATTAATATAAATAGACAGGGAGACGTACATATTTAGATAGATAGTAAGACATATACATATTAAGATAGACAGACAGGCATGTACATATTTAGATAGATAGATAGATAGATAGATAGATAGATAGATAGATAGATAGATAGATCGATCGATCGGAAAAGCACTGCGATAGATAGATAGATAGATAGATAGATAGATAGATAGATAGATAGATAGATAGATAGATAGATTTTAAGATTGGGTGGATTTTTCTTTTTTTTCCTGCTGTTTTTTGGTTGTGAGTTTTTGGGGGTTTTTTTTCATGATTGAATTTTTAGTTATGAAACATCCGATTGGATTTGGGTAGGCGATACCCGGACAAATTGATGAGGGAAAAAAAGTTATGTATTAAACCATTCGTAATAAGCGCTTGAAGATTGTATAGCGCCATTTTTCGACTTTGAACCTCGGCATTTAAAATCATTGAGCAAAATGCGCAACTATCTCGGGGCTCGTGCGAAGGGAATTTAAATAAAATTTACGGAACTTGAGTAAAGTCAGAAACGAAGTTCAAGTTTCGCAACAATTTCACCCGCTGTACAATTCTTGCAGGAATTTTGAAAACAGGCCCCCCCAGGTGCCGGGGGGGAAAATAGGGAAAGGGAGATTGTGATCTCATGGATAAACAAACACACAAACAAAAGGGTTGTTAAGCGAATTATGCTGTCTCTAAATCTCTGCATGCCAAACAAAACATTAAGAAATTTAAATCGAGAAATGCAAAAATGGCTTAGAAGAGAATACATGCCTGTCTTTTAAAATCTTTTAAATTAGCTTGAATAGATAGATAGATAGATAGATAGATAGATAGATAAGATAGATAGACAGACATACATGTACATATTTAGCTAGGTAGATAGATAGATAGATAGATAGATAGATAGATAGATAGATAGATAGATAGACAGGCATGTACATATTTAGATAGAGAGACATGTATGTATTAAGATAGATAGATAGATAGATAGATAGATAGATAGATAGATAGATAGATAGATAATGTACATATTAAGATAGATAGACAGACATACATGTACATATTTAGCTAGGTAGATAGATAGATAGATAGATAGATAGATAGATAGATAGATAGATAGATAGATAGATAGATAGATAGATAGACAGGCATGTACATATTTAGATAGAGAGACATGTATGTATTAAGATAGATAGATAGATAGATAGATAGATAGATAGATAGATAGATAGATAGATAGATAGTCATGTTCATATTTAGATAGACGTACATATTTAGATAGACAGATAAACAGACATGTATATATTTAGATAGACAGATATGTACATAGATAGATAGATAGATAGATAGATATGAAGGGACTGAGATAGATAGATAGATAGATAGATAGATAGATAGATAGATAGATAGATAGATAGATATGAAGGGACTGAGATAGATAGATAGATAGATAGATAGATAGATAGATAGATAGATAGATAGATAGATAGATGCTGTATATATTGACATGCATGGAGATATGTGCATACTTCCGTGATATGCATTCGATCAATAATCAGTTATGCTATTTCTCGATCAAAACAAAACACAAAAATAGCAACAAAGACGTGCTCCCAAATAGTGCACATCTACCCACCCTCTACCCGGAGTCCGAAGTACAGGTGGCAAGTGCAACAAATTGATGTGTCAATAACAATAAAAACGAAAAGAGCGCAACTTTAAAAATTAGTCACCATGGGGGCTTGTTGCGTTATTTAAATCAAATAAAAAATCGAGTAGACCCATGCAATAGGAAGGAATTTAAAACATATACGAGTACATACCGGAATGTGCTGACAATAAAGCAATCCTTTTACATATTCAGCGTGTGGTTTTATCATCTCAGGAAGCTAGGATCAGAATCACCCCCCTATTGTTTATTAGGGTAAGGAGTTGGTTTTGTTTGTTTTTACGTTTTCTTTCTTTTTTCTTTTTTTTTTTTTTTGATATATATGTTAAATGCAAAAAAAAAAAACGTCCAATCTAACTTATGTGATGAGATCTTTGTCACTGACAGGAACGGGTTTCGAAAATTTGTTAAGAAAGAAAAATAGAAAAAATTGGGATAAGTGTTTCCAAAAAATAACTTTAAAAGGGGAAAGAGAGAGAAAGAGATAGAGAGTAAAAGTTCTTTCTTTCTTTCTTTTTTAAGTAGTATCCCAATCTGGGAAATATGTCCCCACTTCCCGAATCAAACCTCCTCAGTCCAGGAAGAAAAGAATCAAATGTGAGGTTATTATCACCAATATGACGTTACTGACGATGCTACTGCTGCACTTCTGGTCACAGGCAAACGGCCGGTCCGTCCCTGGGTTGAGTTTATGCACAAGTTTCTATTCGTCGATTTTACAAAGCGTACCGCTTCTTGTAGAGAACGATGCTTGCCTGGGTAATGTTGCAGAGCGTTTCTGGCATTCACAGGCCGGGGACATAACGCAAATTCGTCTGCCTGTTGCTAGCAGCTTTCGCTAGGCACTTCACTCCTTCTTTAGCTGCCTTACAGCAGCTCAACCCTCGACCACACCCCTACCCACAAATGAAACTCCACTTCGTTTGTTGAGTAGTCGTGGTGAGAGTGAGCTTCTGAAGCAGTAGCAATTCAGAATGTGTTTTTTTTTTGTTTGTTTGTTTTGGGGGGCGGAGGGCGTTATGCAATCAGTCTATCTTAGCGAGGTGTCCGTTTAGAAAGGAAATGATCGATATGTGGAAGAGATTCATATGTATTAGATGTTGATGACAAAAAAAGTAACTCTCTCTTTTCTCTCTCTCTCTCACTCTCTCTCTCACTCTCTCTCTCTCACACACTCTTTCTCTCTCTCTCACTCTCTCTCTCTCACTCTCTCTCGCACTCTTTCTCTCTTTCTCTCTCTCGCACTCTTTCTCTCTCTCTCTCTCTCTCACAGTGTGAATAGTAAAATTAGGGATTATGATAGCCCTCTCCAATAAAAGGACTGGCGCTGCAATATCTTCTTGCATACATTTTTATCGTCTTTGCTTTCGTGCCTGACTCAGCTTCACTAAATACCGAGGTACAGTAATATGTGTGCGTGCGTGCGGGCGTGTGGCGGGGGGGGGGATAAAAATAACAACAACAACGAATCTGTCATAGGTGCGTCGGTAGGAAAGTAAGCGATATAGGGTCAATTGGATTTTGTCTGTTAATTCACCCCAAAAAGTTACTTATCGCAAATATTAATTCAGCCCAAGTGATTATAAATTTTAAATCAAAGTTTTTTCCTTTTTAATTTTTGGAGCTCTTTTGAAATTATAAATTTTAAATCAAAGTTTGTTTAGCTTACTCCAATTCTCAGATTGAAAAATTAGCAAAAATCAGGGAGTTGTTCACATTTCGTAAGTGCGGGTGATATTCGAGATAATTACAAGGAATTTTTACAATTAAAAAATAAATAAATAAATCTGTTTTGGTTTGTTTAGAAATAGCTCACCCGAGACGCCCATATTTAGGGCGATCGCAAAGGCCAACCCAACCAGAATACAATGGAAGGGCCTCGCTCTGGGAGAATCTGGTGTGAATTTTAGTAAATATAAATTGTTTTTATTTTCGGGTGAATTAATAGAAATGATTCGATCAATTTACTTAGTGTTTATAGATAAGTGTTTATTAATCAGTAGCTCCACTGGAAGGTGTTCGAACACAGACCAAATCCAGGATTTCTGGACAAATAACTAGGCTAACTCTCACAAATAAAGGCGCAACACAATCTTCCTTCCCACTTTTAGCCAAGTTTTTTTTTCACATGTAGATGACTTTGAAACTACAACAAAATGAATCCTTCGAAATGGTCGTAGGTGGATAGGCGGGTATGTAAAAAGACTTTTTTTTGTGTGTACCTGAGATATTTGCCTTTTCACCAACGGTATCGGACGTATGAGTTCAAACCCAAGAAAAATACCTCTATTAATATCCATAGATTGATAAGTAAAAAAAGAGATTAGAAAACTATTTAATAAAAACCTGAAATAATTTCTATTTTTAAAATCCTCTTATTGCTCGAAAGTAAAAAAAAATTTTTTTAAAAATCGAATACTGATTTTCACGGTACCTTCCGTCATAACCATTTCTACACATTGGATTTTCTACAAGACAAACTAATAATCAGTTTGTCTCTTTTCTCGCACACACATGTGTTCGTATGTATGTATGTACGCATGTATGTATGCATGTCTGTGTGTGTCTTTAACCTATGTGGAAATGAGAATTTATTAGTGCGTAGCAGTAATAAATTTAAAATCGAACTGGAACAACAGTTCTTACGTATTGAAATTGGCGGACAACCGTACAATTCGTTGATAATATTTTCCAACGTTTTAAAGATTACTGGGTACTTAAAAATTATATAAAAAAGGCGCTCATCCGTCATTTTCTTAAATTATGTTTTAACAGATAAAAGTCTCCGTAGAACAACAATAAATCTGTCAACACTTGTTACGTGATTGACAAATACGTAATCACCGCTACTGGTTTTTTTTAATTCACTTCTTTGTTATTTTAAACTTAAAGTAATGTTTTTTTCAAATCTGATTAATTATACTTTAAATCGGTTAATATTCCTCAAATAATGTTTCAGGAAAGTATATTTTATTTTTTGAAAATTTTTAAAACCAAGAATTAATTTCTGTTTACAAATGTATCAAAATGTGACAAAAATGGCCGATTTTAGTGAAAACGACAAAAAGCTGACATTCCAATCAATATAATTTCTATTTAAAATATACCAGAATATTTTGCTTACTGGAAATATGTTTTTCTTCAACCCTTTCTTTTTCTTCTGACAGCTATGGAGTTTTATTTGATAAGCGATCATCTGACCATGTGTTACTTCTCTTTGTGTAGGAATTTACTGCGTATCTATGGGAAATAAGGGGTGGGGGAAATTGTTTTTATCAGTTTTTGTTTAGTGTTAATGTTTTTATATTATTTATCGTTCTGACCTTGAGTTAATCTATTTTCTTTTATTTTGCATATTTATGAAATATGATATTTGTTGTAAAAGTTAGAAAAAGAATTCTTTCAGATTATAATTCGTTAGTAGTTTAGTCTTTGCAATCGTGATGTAGTTGTAAATAGTGACTAGCAATTTGATATCTTGTTTCCAACTACGCTATTTTCAGTCACATCTCAATTTGAATGGCCAGACCACCAATAGCCAATAAAAATTAATTCTTTTAAAGTAATTACTATACTTTGGAACAGAGGATGGCATACAAAATCAAAATTAAAAAAATGAACGAATAAAACTGAACTAGATTAAATAATAGATAAAATATAATAAAATTAAAAATATATAAAATCACAAAAATATAATAATATAAAAATATATAAAATCACAAAAATATAATCAAATGAAAATATATTAAATAACAAAAATATAATAAAATAAAAATATATTTAAATCACAAAAATATAATAAAATAAAAATATATTAAATAACAAAAATATAATAAAATAAAAATATGTTAAATAACAAAAATATAATAAAATAAAAATATATTATATCACAAAAATATAATAAAATAAAAATATATTAAATAACAAAAATATAATAAAATAAAAATATATGAAATCACAAAAATATAATAAAATAAAAATAGATAAAATAAACTCAAGATCGGAATTATAAATTAAATAACCTAAACAAAAATTAGTAAAAACGGTTTCCACGCCCTCTCACTTTCTATAAACTCCCTAGTGACCTATATCTGTAGCGCTCACAAAAAGAGGTAATACACGTTCTAATGACCGCGTAAGGCGAGAAACTGTCAGTTGCCATTCAATGTCCACACAGTTCATAATAATAATCATATATATATATATATATATATATATATATATATATATATATAAAGAAAGAACAGTAAGATATAAAATCCGGTGTTCTTACAGATATTTTTATTTTTACACAATAGTGCTCAATGTAAATTTACAGAGCATTAATATTATAAATTAATTGATTTAAAATATGGGTTTTTCGCTACACAGTGATAACCATGTTTCAAAAATGGAAGCTAAAGCCCTTGAATTTAATTTTGTTATTAAACCAAAGACATTAGTTCCATTTCCTCGTCAAGCGAATTTACGAGGAAATGGAACTAATGCCTTTGGTTTAATAACAAAATTAAATTCAAGGGCTTTAACTTCCATTTTTGAAACATGGTTTATCACTGTGTAGCGAAAAACACATATTTTAAATCAATTAATATATATATATATATATATATATTCAAACATATATGGTTAAATATAACAGACAATGAATGTCTATTATGTTTGATCATGAGCCGTTCTAAACGTCGTATAGTTGCTTTAATTTCGGGAGAACATAAAGACAAAAATTGCCCAACATTTGGATATTTTTTTATTATTCTGGTCCTTGATCTAAACTTTCGGCTCAATGTGAGCCATCTTCAGAGTGGTTATATGGACATTTAAACAAAGATATTCACCATCAAAATGATATTCTCTTATGTTTACATAAAAGATTACTAAGCGACGACAACGGCCGTGGAATAGCAGACGCAGGTCGTAAATTTATGATTCTCCCGAAATTAAAGCAACTCTACGAAGTTTAGAACGGCTCATGATCAAACATAATAGACATTCGTTATCTGTTATATTTAACTATTGTATGTTTGAATAATGATCAGCTGCCCCATTACACACACACACACACACACATATATATACATATATATATATATATATATATATATATATATATATATATATATATATATATATATATATATATATATTGTGTGTGTGTGTGTGTGTATTTAGGCAGCATTTTTTCATTGATGCATGTTTCATTAAATAATATAGACAAGTGTTGTCTATTTATTTTATGTAAATTCTTTTCATATCGTCTGATAAGCTTAATAACATTATCATTAAAAAAAAGGAAAAAAAATCACAATATTGATACATATTTTTTAATCCTGTCAAAGCTGACAGCTTACATAAACAGACTATCATTATTATTTTGTTCGTGTATTGCTTAATATATTGTAATGTAATTGTCATCTTTTATAATGGGTTATGTAAGCCGAAAGCTTAGATAGGATTAAAAAATAAAACTTGTCTATATTATTTAACGAAACATGCATCAATATATATATCTATCTATCTATCTATCTATATATATATATATATATATATATATATATATATATATATTCAGTTGTAGGGATATGAGTTTGTGGCTCTGGGTTTCATGATTTTCCGATCATCAGACAAGCTGGAGATCACAAAAGCATTAAACCCATTGTCACAAGCTCATATCCATACAACTGAATATATATATATATATATATATATATATATATATATATATATATAGTCCGCCCCAAAAATGTATACACACTTCAGGATAGGTAAAACTGGCCTTCCATAATTTTATCAAATTGCGATAACACCATTTACTGTAGTGCGATATTCTCTCGGCAGATGGCATTAAATCGGCGGCCCTTGGACAAGACTTTTGAAAATTCGTGCGCAACAATCCCCACGCGACATTTTGGCCAACATTAGCCAAGCAGTAGTTAGCCATACCAATAATTGTCTGACCGCCATTTTGAGTATCTCTTGTGATTGTAGAATCCAAAGGTAACTTGTATTAATCTCGTGAGGTCTGAATAAATTTAATATTACAAGTTTTTTTTTTCTTTCCTGAAGCGTGTAGATATCTTTTGGCGAACTCAGTATATTATAAACAATTGAAAATAATTTTTAAAACAATTTCTAAAAAAAACTTCCTTACAAGTGAAGAAAAGACTCTGAGCCACAGAAGAATGGTTCTATAGATAAGCGCTAAAAATACCATAGACAGAACATGCGAACAACGAAGAAGTTCTCGAGAAAATGAGAACTATAAAGACACTTAAAATCAGAAAATGTAAGTTGAAATTTCCTGGATGCATTCATTCTGAGATAGGACGGCTTAGAAAACTTAATACTCAAACGACGTATTGAGGGAAGAAGAGGTAGATTCGCCCTTGCCATTTTGTGAGTAGATGTGCGGGTGATGTTATGAATTGTTAATCGGAGAGCCATGTTCCAATTCCAGTCGAGTTTGTTAAGCGTCAATAAAGCTATGCATCCACTTCTTCTGCTTCCAGCTATGAGTTAATTAGTAAAACTTGTATCACTAAAACAATATGCTTTCAAAATCTTTATATTTCGGCATTAAATGACTCATAGAGATGTTGATAAGCCGCTAATCAAAACCAGCCAACCAAATCCTGACAATATTTCCTTTAACTTTGTCAACGGAATAAAATATTTAAAAATTACTTTATTCAATGCCTTGATCTATGTTCAAGTGTAACATTTAAAAATTGCTGTAAACATTATCGTTCTTTGATGTGCCATATCATTTCAGAACGTGGTTGGTCATAGCTCTCCACAACTTCCTCTCTCTTGTTACTCTAAGCTTGGACCCTTTATCAGCCACCCTTGTCATAGTTTACGCAATCTCATTAAGTAGCCCAATGTTTCCCCCTTTTAACTCACTTTTGCTTTCAGTATGCCTTATGAGTTAAATATTTCCAAGCCCTCTTTCCCCAGAATTTCAGCTGACTGTCTCTCTTTCTCTTTCTCTCTCACTCACTCACTCTCTCTTTCTCTCTCTCACTTTCTCCCTTTCTCTCTCTCACTCTCTCATTCTTTCTCTCTCTCACTCTCTTTCTCTTTCTTTCTCTTCCCATTTCTCTCTCACACTTTCTCTCTCTCCCTCTCTTTGTCTCTCTCATTTATTCTCTCTCTTTCTCTCTCACCCTCTTTCTCTTTTTCTTTCTCGCTCTCTCTCTTTATCTTTCAGTGTCTCTTTTTCTCTCACGCTCTTTCTCTCTCACTCTCTTTCTCTCACTCTCTCTCACTTTTTCTCTTTCTCACTCTCTCTTTCTGACTGTAACTATCAGTTTCTTTGTAGTTTTTATTTTCCTTTTAACTTCCCACAAATTCAGGCTGTGATATTTTCAGCACTTATCAATAGAAGCACGTCTCTGTCCATTCAAATGTCCCAAATCCTCTGCTGGATAAGAGATATTATATTACAGTTCGACATTATTTACTTTGTTTCTAGGGACATTATTGTATCTCTTCATAGAGTCTATAGTTTCCGAAAGACATCCAAGGGATTGTGAAAGCATCCAATGGTAATATTTCTGCACCGGACAGATTCTGAAGTTCCCACTAATTAACTTAAACTTCGGGCTGCCTCTTTTGCTAACAAACATATTTTGTTTTCTTTATTCCTGCTTTCCCTTCATACCTTATTCAATATTGTTTTCAGTTTTCTTTCTGAGGCTGAGATCAACACAGTGTCATCCGCCATCTTATGTTGTTAAGATCAATGCCTACGAGTTCTCATCCAACCATTTCTCTTCTTTAAGCTTTCTATAGATCTGTTGAGAAAATACATCCTTATCTTATGACTCTTTCTTCACTTATTATCTCGTCACTCGGAAGCTGTTTGTTCTAACTGAACGTTATGGATTACTCTATCTTTCCTGTGTAAACCAAGCTGTTCTAGTATTTAAACTAGCTCTTTATGTAGCCAATCAAATGCTTTTGTGCACGTTTTTGAAACATTAACTTTATGAAATATTACGAAATGCACAAAATCCGACTATTATTCTAAGACATTTTTATGTTTATACATTCTTTTCATAGATACAAATATTTAAGTAAATCCTGTTTATAATACACAGTATTAATAACATTTACCGGCCTAAATGTCCGAGAAATTTTCATAGAATATAAAATTTATGAAATATCTTAATCACTATCTTCTCTAATTTCCTTGGCGTTTTTTAAACTACGATGATTTACAAAAACGATATCCTCCCACTTAGACTAAATCTTCAAACGGCCAGCCGAGCGAGGGTAGGAAATTATATATTCCGAGTTATCAAATAAATCCAACATTTTGTTATGCAAAATCTTTATAGATAAATGAAACTTAATACTCGATATTCAAATGAACCGTTGCTTTAAAATTTTTAACTTTAAACATAAAAACATTTCCCAAGAAAAAAATCAATTATTGGTTGAAACCATGCATATATATATATATATATATATATATATATATATATATATATATATATATATATATATATATATATATGAGAGTTAAGATTCAGTAAAATGTGCGGATATAGAGTTATGGGATTCATATATTGATCTCAATTTACATTTGAAAGAGTCAGATTTTATTATGCAAATTAATGTTATCACGTTATATTGACATTCACCATTTTACTGTACATATCTCAAATAAGAATCGGTGAAGCTGAAATCCAAATGGTATATGAATGACATTGACGCTTCTCGGCCTGGAGGCCTGAATCAGAGCGTAGTATCTGTTCGCAGATCGCTCGCTTTGTCGGCCTTTTGATGCGAGCATCACTTGATACTTGCCTGGTGTAGGGATTCGTCCCTGCGCTGGTAGTATCATGGCTACGACTAGCTTGGACCGGCTCCGGCCTGGACCAGCTATGACAAGCCAAGACTAGCTCTGACCAGCTATGACTAGCTTAGACCAGCTATGACCAGCTAAGACCAGCGGCCCGGGTGAAAACACTCGGGTCCCTACGTTAAAAACCGACCTTGTGTCACAACCTGACCTGGTATATTAATGACATTTACCTGGCATATGCCGGGAAGGAATTTGTCATCACTCAGTTTCGTCTCTGTCTTCGGGTAGAGTGCGACTCATTTTCGGCTCCGTCGGAGAACAGAGGCACAACAGAGGAAAATTACACTGCGAGTTGCCCAGCCCTGGGGAACAGATGCCCGAGGCTGCACTTTCTCATTGCATTAGAGAGAGGGATCGCTGCTCGCACCGAGGCCAGCACAACCGACGGTTGCGGGGACTCGAGGAATTGTTGTTCTTGGCCCGAGTGTACGCCCTCGGGTTCCCTACATTAATTCGACTTTGTGTCCCATCCCGTCTCAGTGGAGAGCCAGGGTAAATATTTATATTAATTAGATTTTTTTAATGACAGGTTTCGTCATGACGTCGGCAATCATGGCGTTCTTTTCTTTATTATCTGTGAACTGACAGACAGGGTGCGATGGATAAATTGTCGTCTGAGTGACGCAAAAATGAAAATAACACTGACATCTCATTTTAACAGATATATTTACCAAAATTACATTAAAAACATCTGGAAATACTAAAGAGTACATTTATTCAATGAAATCGTCATTGGCTTCAACCATGATCTCCAGATGACATCGGAATCTCCTGTAACTCTTCTGGGTGGTCTCCTTGTTTAAGTTGGTGAATATTTCCATAATTCATCACCTTTGGTGTTAAAAGAAGTTTTGTTGGTCTCTCTCTCTCTATCTCTCAACTGCGCCCCACACATAATCAAGGGGGTTGCAGTTTGGGGATTTAGTGGTGATGTGGTCACGAAAATTGTCTGACAGACCTGACTGGGTTCTCTTGCTTGTGTGGCATGGTGCAGAGTCCTGTTGCCAGACACAGGGTCTTCCATTGGCCACCATCTTAACCCAGGGAAGCACTAACTCCTCAAGGCACTTGATGTCTCTGTGTTGAGTGCGATGCCCTGTGGGAAGATGAATGGAGGCATAACATTGCTATCACTAGTGATCACTCCAAACACCAGGATAACTGGATATATCATCCAGCTCATTCCGAATCTCCTTCACTGTCGGATTGACACCCAAACACAATGAAATCTCGGCTGAAGATACAGAAAGGTAGCCTGACCGGCTCATCTTCTACTTTTTTTATTCATAAACTCTGCAAGTTAAATTTTTATTTTATTTATACGTGTATTCATCAATATTAATACAACTGTTTCCTAGTCTAATTCAACTCTGACGAATAACTTTGTTATAATTATATATATATATATATATATATATATATATATATATATATATATATATATATATGAAGAAATATAGTTTTAAAGTGTGCTATATTTATGGGGTAAAGTGCTCAATATCAGAGATAGAGCGTGTGTAAATATAAAAGAGAACATAGAAGTCAACACTTAGAGGCGACAGTCTGTTTCATATATTATTATTATTATTATTATTATTATTATTATTATTATAGATTATAAGCTTTCATGTTTCAGTACTTTGTACTGATCACTTGTTTAAAAGTAAGTGCTAAGGATTTTTACTCCATCTGTACTTTCTCTCATCTGTGTGTGTAAATATATATATATGTATATATATATATATATATATATATATATATATATAGAGAGAGAGAGAGAGAGAGAGAGAGAGAGACTAGAATTGTTAATAATTTTGATCGAAACACGATTTCTTCGACGTTATGATTTATCCCCATTCGATTAATGGATTATCTGTGGCGGAAATTTTCACATTTTTCTATCTAAATTTTGTTAAATGTTAAGTGTTAATCCTTCTTTGGGTTAATTTCGTCCTTTTTGTTGGGTTTATTCTACATAATCTACGAATTTGTTCGCCCGTCTGAAATGTCGGATCTCATATTCTGAAGGAGTATGAGATTTCACCTGTTCTACACTCGAAATCATTTCGATTGTCTTTCTTCAACCTGGACGCTGACATCCCAGGGAGTTTAATTTGTATTCCCACGTCCCTTTATTCCAGATCCACAGAAGCGGAAGTTCATTGCCTGTCCCATCCTTACTAATGTCTCCACAATCTACTAAAATTGAAACGGTTTACTGATTGAGTTTATCTTACATTTGATATGGTCAGATTCTTATTCGTCACTTCTTCTCTCTCTTTTCTTCTCTCTCTTTTTTTCTTATCTTTCTTTTCTTCTCTCTTACTTTTCTTCTTTCCTTATTTTCTATGCTCTTTCTTCTTTTTTCTTTTCTCTTTCTATCTTCTCTCTCTTTCTCTGTCTTTCTTTTCACGTTTTCTTTCTCTCTTTTTCTCTTTCTCTCTTTATTTTCTCTCGCTCCCTTCCCGCTCTCTCTCGCTCCCTTCCTCTCTCTCTCTCAACCTCATAAAGTTTCGTCTTCCTTCTCTTTTCCATATATGGTTAATCATACCAGACCCCAGAGGAAAGCCTAAAAGTTTTCAAAATGAACAAATAATATTAATCGTACTTTTATTTCCTTTCTGCTTACGTGTGTGTGTGTGTGTGTGTGTGTGTGTGTGTGTGTGTGTGTGTGTGTGTGGTGTGTGTGTGTGTGTGTGTGTGTGTGTGTGTGTGTGTGTGTGTGAAATACCAGAAGAAACACAAAAGCGAAATATGAAATATCATTCTTGTTAAAATATACCGTTTGTGACTTCTCGGTGTTAGACTTATATTAATGTCTCTAATAGGAAAATATTAGTCTTTTTAAAGGCATAATTTCACTGAACAATTTGTCTCCAAGATATATTTTCTATTTCCCATTTTATATATCCATTTTTCTTTTACGCAACAGTTGTAAGCAAAAAATCTCGTTCATCCAGTTGACGGAAGGGATTAAAATGTCAATAAGATTTTTTTGATTGACAACAACAATTACGAAACAGCCATTTATTAATTCTTATATATTCCATTTGTTTTCCTTGATTTAAAAAGAACTTCAGACCAAATGACGCATCTCACCATCTCTAGTAAGGAGTAGCCAAGTGCGATCAGAGCGCATGCGTTACGGCTTTGGGTGCCATGCCAACCCTTAAAATCTTACTCGGTGTAGACAGTTATCTCACTGATATATATATATATAAGAAGAAATATAGTTTTAAAATATGCTATATTTATGGGATAAAGTGCTCAATATCAGAGGTATATCATATGTAAATATAAAAGTGAACATTGAAACCAACATTCCGAGGCAACAAACTGCTTCATAATAAACCTGTTATATATATTAAGTGATTCATCGGGTCTGAAACCTCAACAGAATGCAGAAAGCACTGGACGGCCGTTTCGTCCTATATTTGGGACTTATCAGCAGTGCGCATCCACTACCGAGAATTGAAACCCTGACAGTAAGGTTGTCAAGCAAACACCATACCAACTGTTCCAACGGACGTCGGTGACGAAGAAGTAGCAAATCAGACTCAATATAGCGCCGCTCACTGACATATTCCGTGGTGGAACTCTACTGAGATTCTCTTTAACCATAGGACTGTGAGGGAGCAACGACTACTATCACCAAGCCGCTCACTCCAGAGCATTAGAAGCCAAGG
>OZ038478.1:1798109-1850609 GCA_964036315.1 Acanthosepion esculentum
AATGAACGTCGTCCTAAACGGGTTCTCCTCTGGCTCCTTTATCACGAACAACGGTGGTCCCTAAAGCTCTATCTTGGGTCCTATTTAGTCCTGCCTCGATAGTAAATCTGGTATCGTTGACAAAAGGAAAAGGACCTCCAATCTGCGGTTGACTGGGGTAGGAAATGGCTTGTAAACTTTAATGCCTCCAAAACGAAACTGCTCTCCATTACCCACCTCAGAGAACCCTCCCTGAATGGCTATTGCTCAACTCCACGAGAGCGCCTCGTTGAGCCTGCTTGGTCTCACAGTCTGCTGACCTGAGATGGAACAAATACATTGAATCAATAGCTTCATCTACCGCAAGGTAAGTTGGTTCTCTGTGTGACACCAGAAAGTTTTTCTTGCCGGAGTCCATCCTTCAAATCTATAAATCAACCATTCGCCCTTGCATGGAATATTGATGTCATATATGATCTGGTCTCGAGGTCTTCGAAAAAATCAAGAGACGAATATGCAATGTGATAAGTCCTGATCTGGCATCTGGTTTACAGTCGCTTTCTCACAGACGTGCCGTGGCTTCTCTCTGTCTTTTCTATAAATATTTTCACGACAACTGTTCCGACGAGTTGCTTTCGCTGGTTACGAAACTGCATGAATTTAAGCGGGCTCCTAGTTTGACATCTCGGTCCCCACCCTTTCACCGGGGAAACAGTTAAATGTAACCGTCTCTTCTATTCAAAGAGCTTCTTGTCTCACACTTCCCGTCTGTGGTACTCCCTTCCTTTTGTTTGCTTCCCTGATAACTATAATCTCCATATATTCAAGTGTAATGTCAATCGACATCATCTGATACCTTGATCTTCTTCCCCGTCCATCTCGTTATCCTCCGCCATCAAACACGCCTCTTTACTCTTCTTCTCTATCCTTTGTAACCCCTTGCGTGCTCGTGGCACTCCCGCTTTGCTTGAGGTCAAAATGCTTAAAAAAAGAATTATTTTAACACGATTGTGAAACAATACATAAAGAATAAAAAGTGTTAATTTCTGCCAGTTGGTTATTGAAAGAAGACAGTTCTTTTCAAGAGGCGTTAATTGGGGTGGGGGGGGAGACAGTGAGAAGTTTCGTCGGCATTACCGACTTAGACGAATCAGCATGTGATTATCGCAATTTGAGTCGTTGGTTCAGAGTCTAGGATTTTCCTCAACGAGCTGGGTCTTCACAATGTCTTCTACCGACTGGAGAGAATCTAATGTCGGAGGGGAACATACGCTACTTGACTTTTCGTCTCCGGTCGACTTGTTGTAGCAGTTCTTTAGCCTTTATTGACATTTTCAGACCAAAAATCGTTTCTGACTGGCGAGCCAATTACAAACCATCTCGTCCCATATTCTCATTGATCAACCAATCATAGTTCGGGTTATAATTTACGGAAGTGGGGGGTGGGGCTGATTCGGCATTGCTTTAATTTATTACCTGTGAGCATTCAATATGGAAACTGACTACAGAAACAAAAAATAAACAACAGGTGTCTTGAATTTTGATAGACTCGAACTTATTAAACCCAGTGACCTTTAAAATAAGCAAATCCTAGGAAAATGTTTTATTTTCAACAAAATGCTATTCTTGACAGAATTTTGTTCGAAAAAGAAGAAAAATTTCTTCTTAATAATTTTTTAAGTGCCAATTAACAATGTCACCTTGTCACAGAGAAATGGTTAAATAAAGAATTAGGTAGTTTCATGGAATGGGTTTGGATTTCTCGAAAAGGTTTGCTGTATCGAATTATCAAGAAATATTAGATGACTTCACACAACTAGTTATACAAATCAGTCGTAAGTTTGTCAGTTTTCAGATTAATCGGAACTTTCACTATAAAACATTAAATTATTGCGATCACCTGTTCAGTCTCTGGATATGATATTCTATCAAGAACTGAACCTGTGTCCCAATGCAGAACAACCACCTTTTAATTACTGTTGTTCCCAGGGTAGTAGCACCAGCTATAGGAAAATAGTGAAACAAAAACAAAACACTATGAAAATATAAAAATACAATTTTATAGTAAAAATACCAGCAAAAGATTTTTATATGAAAAACGCCCAACAATACATATTGATAGTAAAATGACCAACAAGACATTTTATCTGTGGTTGAAGGCATACAAATGTGTTCAAAATATTTAGATTTCGACATTAAATAACCCATGGAGATGTTGATAGGCTGTTAGACAAACCAACATGAAAGAACAGTTTAATGAAATGAATCCATAGAATATCCTACAATTTCTTAAATCAAACTGTATTCCAAAATATAATTTCAATAAAACTAAAACATATAACATACGCATATCACCACCTCTATTATGTTCACATAGACATGTATATGCATAAAGGTTGAGTATCACCTACCATGTACTCAATTGTGAAAGCAGAATAACTTCATATCATATGTTATTACTTCAAAGCGCACAAGAAAATTACATTTCGGCATTAAATGACCCATGAAAAGTTGATATGCCTTTAAACAGACAATCACTCAATCATATCATTTAAAAGAGCAAAAACTCTACTTTAATATGTGTTTGCCTTAGTGTACAAAAAAGTCAAAACATTTTGGGGAATAATGATGAAATAACGAAGAAGCAATTCAACTAGTAGAATTAAGTCCCTAATCAAAATAGTGTCTGCAGACGTGGTTTTATTCAATTCTTTAAACCTCTATATATTAATCTCCAGGATAACTTCATTTCTAAAAAAAAAGTCGTAGATTTTAAAATATTCGCCGCAAATGTTAATGCATTTTTCTTAGTGATTAAATATTAAAAGATATAAGTTAATTCTCAGCCAAATAAATCCAAGGCACACAACAATATTTCCATTGACCATCACGTCTTGAGAAAGTGAATGCATTCAACGATTGCCTGTGCAATCATCGTCACTCTTTCTACCACACATAATACATATGACCTTATGCCAAGTTAGACATAAACTTTCTAGATAAACATCTTCAGCGTGTGTCTGTGGCGAACAAAGAAAAACATAAAGACTATGTATTAAAACTTAATTGGATTTCTTCAGGTCGCTCGTTAACGACAAATTGTTGTCCGCCGCTGACAGCAATCAGCTTCCACCAAATTTTTCCGACGGCAGCTCGAGTATTGTCGACGCTGTCAAACAATGATGACATTCATTTGGCGGGTCAAGTGTCGAAGTGGCTTGAATGGATTTGATAGTTCAACCGTCGAAAAAGACGGGAACTTGTTGACCTGGCGCCTCGCAGGCAGACATACTGCGCTCTCATTTCCCGACAAAATAACACCGAGATATCAACCTCATTGTCCCATGTCACTTGATTTAAAGAAAAGAATAGAAACAGACAGACGACTGTTTGGGAAAGCGCGCGTGCGCACGTCAAAATCAATTTTTAAATCCTAACCCAGGAGATCGTCGAGGTCCTTCATGAAGGAGTTTACTTGCAAGGTTACTCACTGCCAGTGTCAGTAAAGAATCCATGACCTCTCTCTCTCTCTCTCTCACACACATACACACACACACACACACACACACACACACATATATATTTATATATATATATATATATATATATATATATATATATACCGAGTGTAACAGCAAAATTATCAAAATAGTGTAACAGTATAATTGACAATCCTGCAAAATGTTTAATATCTAAAAACCACTAAACTAATTTAGTTTCTTTTTGCACGTTTTGAGATAAGACGTTTAGCCATCTTGATGCCTTTTGTCGTAAGAGTTTAAATTATTCAGCTAGAAAGAGAACAGACTAAAATCGTTTTGTGTCAGCCCCACTATGTTTTCCCAACTGAGCAATGGTGAGAGGAAAAAGATCATTCAGTCCTCCATTATACAACTGCTGCCTCAAGGAGTCCAGTTTTCCTGACTGCTGGAAGTCCTCAACCATTGTTCCTGTCTTTAAGAACTCTGGTGACCCCTCCGACCCTTCCAATTACTGTCCTATCAGTCTCCTACCCCTCTTCGGCAAAGTCTTCGAGGCCATTATCAACACCGAAGTGATTAATCATCTGATATCCCATGATCTGCTCTCAGACAAGCAGTATGGTTTCCGCTTTGCCCGATCTACGGCCGATGTACTTACGGCCATCACTGAATTTGTCTACCAAGCTATCCATAATAACGGTGAAGCTCGTGCCGTGGCCCTAGACATCTCCAAAGCGTTTGATAGAGTTTGGCATGCCGGACTTCTTCGCAAGCTCCAGGGTTATGGTATCACAGGTCGATTGTTTGACCTAATACAATCATTCCTGTCAAACCGGGAATTGAAGGTCGTTCTCAGTGGATTCATCTCCAGCTCCTATCCCACTAACGCAGGTGTTCCTCAAGGCTCCATCCTAGGCCCTACTCTGTTCCTCATATTTATAAACGACCTTCCTGACGCCATAGACTCCCAAGTCGGCATCTACGCTGACGACACCACAATTTACTCCTGCCTCAAACACAAATCTAGTGATGCTGACAAAGTTAACCTGGCAGCTCAAATTGAAAAGGACCTCCAATCGGTTGTGAACTGGGGCGAGAAATGGATGGTTAACTTTAACGCCTCTAAAACAAAACTGCTCTCTATTAACCACCACAAGGATCCATCCCTGCATCCCATTAGAATGTCTGAAGACCAACTTCTCGAGAGCTCCTCTCTGCGGCTGCTCGGTCTCACGCTGTCCGCTGATCTGAGATGGAATAAATACATCGAGTCAGTTGCATCATCCACCGCAAGGAAAGTTGGTTCCCTGTGCCGAGCCAGGAAATTTTCTCCCCCGAATCGATCCTCCAAGTCTATAAATCGACCATTCGCCCTTGCATAGAGTATTGCTGCCATATATGGTCTGGGGCCCCTGCTGTTTGCCTCAGGGTTCTTGATAAGATCCAGAGACGGATATGCAATATGATTGGCCCTGATCTGTCATCTCGTCTGCAGTCGCTCTCTCACAGACGCGATGTTGCCTCGCTCTGTCTTTTTTACAAATACTTTCACGGTAATTGCTCCGAGGAGCTGCTTTCGCTTGTCCCTAGGCCTCGTGAATTTAAACGTCCTACGAGGCTGGCATCCCGGTCCCACCCCTTCACCGTTGAAACTGTTAGATGTAGACGTCTCTTCTACTCCAATAGCTTCATGTCTCGCACATCTCGCCTATGGAACTCCCTTCCCTATTACTGTTTCCCTGACAAATACAATCTCCAACGGTTTAAGTGTAGCGTCAATCGACATCTCCAATTGCCTTGATCTATCCACTTCCCTTCTCCACATCCTTTCACCTTTCATTCCTATTTGCTCTCGCTCCAAATCTTCTGTAACCCCCTTGCCTTGATCGACCCACTGTCTTTCTCTTTCTCTTTCTTCACATCCTCTCCTTTACCACTCCTATCTGCTCTTCCTCCAACCCTTCTATAACCCCTTGCGTGATAGTGGCCTCCAGCCTTGCTTGGGGTGATACGCTTTAAAAAAAAAGTAATGGTACCAACATTCATACTCTGGCTTCCATCTTCAAAGCCCATGCAAGAACTATCAAGAGAATGGTGAATAAGTTTTAAAAGATGGAAAAGTAGAGAGGAAAACTGGATCAACTTACAGCTAAAGAGATCAATTAGAAATGATCTAACTCAATTTATAAGACGTTTAGCACGTGAGAAAGAAGTTTCAGCTATGACAGACCAAAGAGCAGTGAAAAAAGACTTGAAAATGAAATCGTACGTGAAAAGTATGAGACACCTTGTTACTCCAGAACAGAAAGAAGATTAGAGAGGGCGAAGATCATCTTGAATATGTTCCTGGAATAATAAATATATATATATATATATATATATATATATATATATATATATATATATATATATATGAACTTTATTTCAATACTTCATGAGCTTCCGATCCATAGCTTAATTAATGATGAACATGTCAATTTCGTTTATGATCAATTTCATCAGGATTTATCTGTTAAGATTTGAGAGTGATTATACATTCTCATTGCTCAAAGTAGAGACTAATAGTCTAATAAAAGATTATTATTCGACTAGAGTCTCATAAAAGCCTCGGAGATATCGTTAATCATTTCTAAGATACAATGGTTAAAAGCTTAATCTAACAATTGCACAATTTTGCTGTTACATGATTTGGACAATTCTGCAGTTACACCCGGTGTGTGTGTGGCGTCTTTGAACAATTTTTAGATCTGTTATATATATATATATATATATATATATATATATATATATATATATATATATATATATATATATATATATATATATATATCGAAACCCGGCTGAGAGAAGTCGGAGAATCTATTCCTAAATCGTTGGCGCACGGCAGGGATGAAGGTGAATTTAAGCGTATTTATTTTTAGATAAGCATGCCAGTCACTGAGAGAACTCGATTCGTTTTATCGAAGAGTATTGCATTAGTAGCAGTAATAGTCAATTTTTACAAACTCACACTTTCTTCCCAGAGACTTCAACCGAAATCATTTTTCAGTAGGCATATATATTAATCAATTCCCCCCAAGCAAGGCGGTAATGTCACTAAGACGCAGGGGGCTACTGTGGGTGAAAGAGAAGGAACCGGAACCCGAATCCTAACCAGGAAACAAGGGATAAACTACTAATACTGTTCAGGACAGGGAAGGAGTGTGAACTTCCTGTGTTACAAAAGCTGTTTCTTCCAAATGATTCTGTAAGCTACGAAACAAATGGTAGTCTGAAGGAGCAAGGTCGGGAGAATAAGGTGGATGAGGAATTTTCTCCCAACAAAGTTCTTCGATCTTTTGTGACGTGATTCTTGCTGTGTGTGGTCGCGCATTGTCCTGATGAAACATCACCCGTTTTCGATTCACTAGAGCAGGTCTTTTTTTCCTCAAAGCTTGGTTCAAACGCTCTAATTGCTGACAGTATATTTGAGCATTAATTGTTGCATTAGGTGGTAAGAATTCAAAGTGGATTATTCCTTGGCAATCCCACCAGATTGAAAGAAGAACCTTTTGCCCATGAAGTCCCCATCTCGGCTGTGGCTGGGGTCCTTCCCCTTTACCAAGCCACTGTCTACGACGCTTAACATTTCGATAAAAGATCCATTTTTCGTCGCCAGTCACAAGTCTATCCAAAAAAGGTGAAATAAGTTGGCGAGAATGGAGAGAAGAGCAGATGTCAACTCGTGATTTGAGGTTGTTTTCAGACAATTCATGAGGCACCCATTTGCCAAGTTTAGGAACTTTTCCAAGTTGTTGAAGATGACGATGAACAGTTGTATGGTTTGAACTGAGAACCACTGCCAATTCCTCAACTGATAAAGCAAGATTTTCTTCAAGGGCTGCTTCAAGAAGCTTTTCATCAAACTCAACTGGACGTCCGGTTCGATCTTCAACTTCAAGGGTGCAATCTCCTCCTCTGAATTTTGTAAACCATCTTCTGCAAGTTCTTTCATTCACACATTCCTCTCCATAAACTGAGTGAATGTTTTAGCCGCTTCGGCTGCTGAGTTTCCTTTCTTGAACTCATATAAGCATTATGTGCCTCAAATGATTCTTGGGTACTTCCATGTTAGCAGGGTTTTAATCAAACAAAATTTAATTTTATTGTTCTCTGAAATAAAATTTGATCAGTTTAAAAGCATCTAAACATAAAAATAATGTTCAGGTCCATTAGACATAATAAAATACTCTTTAAATTTCGTTCATTTTAACAAAAAGTTAAAATTCGGACAGAACTTATGGGATGACCTAATAAAAATGGACGCCCAGGATCAACACGTAGTGGCGACAGTCTATAGATAAATGAGTAATCATTGTTAGAATCTATGTAAAAATCACGTTTTAAAAAATTGATTTTTAAATCAAATAGTGCTCTCTGTTTATAAAATTAACGCAAAGCATTCTTCATTTTTTCCTCTATATGGTTACACGCGAAAAAAAAAATTCTTCCTTTCGAATCAGAATTCTGAAGTTTGCCAAATGAAATACTAATTTTGAGAAGTGGGTCGGCCAAGAACGTTTTAGTATCCTCTTAAAAAATTATAGACCATGCTAGTTTTCAATCTAAGAGATTAGCGAGGCTTTTGCTCTCACTCGATTCAGAGTAACAAACACGAAAGTGAACATTAAAATGCATAATAAAAATATCTCGGAAAAATTTACACCAATTTCTCCCAGAGTGAGGCCCTTCCATTGCACTCCGGTTGGTTTGACCTTTTCGATCGCCCCAAATGTGGGCGACTCGGGTAGGGGTCTACATTCGGGCTCGCCCCGATAAACAAGCCAAAAAGAGATATTTTTCTTTCTTTTTTTTAAATTGTAAAAAAATTTCTAACCCTAACGTGTGCTAGAAATTTAATAAAAAGAAAACTTTGATTTTAAATTTATAATTTCTTGGGGTGAATTAATATTTGCGATAAGTAACTTTACATTATTTGGGGTGAAAAGATCCCAATATATCAATAACTGCCATTTATTTTTTTTCTTCCCCTTCCATCATTTTTCGTCTTCATTCCCATACAGGAAGAGTAAGAAAAAGAGGTGACCTGATTCGTGATTGAAATAGTTAGGTATTTGTCACCGGTAACAGTTGTCAAGTTCAAGCCTTCATAAAATATAGCAAAACATGTACATTCCAGATGTACATTCCAGATTTCATTGTTTTCTCATTGAATGATTTCGAAATAAATTCACAGAATCGTATTTCATTTTTTTCCTTCTTTATTGAAGAGGTTTAGTTCTTTAATTGGGAAAACTAGCACGAGTCAAGATCTGTATTATGTTTAAAATTATCCTTCGCTTACGTTTATGAAACGTAAAAGAAGAAAAGGTTCGATTATTAACGACAAAGCCCATTAAAATGGTCGATTCCAACGAAACCTTCAATAGTTTTCGTGTGATAGTCTCCGGTCCGCCATATTGTTATTCAAATCTTACATGGTCATAGAACAATAGAGGATCGCCTGCTTGTACGAACCCGAACATTATTCTGACAGATTACCGGATATATTTAATGCCAGAGAACCGGAATGAATAATAAAAGACGAATCAAGACGGTCAGTGAAGGAGAAATGAATCAGAGCATCAATATCAAAAGCTATACATTCAAAATTTTCTTCTTATACCCAAGAGAATAGAGTGGTTGCCATTGATTAAACGAAGCTGGGCTGACCACTAGAAAGTAATATTAAATGTCAAACATTGGAAGAGTCATTATTTTTCAATTTTTCACCATATCTTCGTATTTATTAACTAGTATAATAATGCCAATGATGCTTCACATCTGATAGCTTTTCAACTTGCCTCATATGAGATTTGTAAGTTAATTTTACCGCGTTCTTCAAGCAGAAAATCGGCGAGTAGAAGTTACCTCCATATTGTATGTTCAAATCAAGGCAGAATTCAATTATTAATTCTTTTTATATCTATTTTAGCACAACATAAATTATGAACAGAGAACAAAGGAACGCATAGAAATGATAGTGTTTGTTTATTTGTGTTCAAACGGAAAATTTCGTTTAAGAAAATCTGTAAGATAATCGTATGAGAAAGAATTTCACCGGAAAATATTTTTAGAAAATATTCCTAATTGAAATAGTAAATCGATAACTTTCAAGAACGCTCGGTACATTTTCATACGTATTCTCTAGACTGGTATATTCTAGTTTGAAGAAAGCCTTAAAAAATTATAAAATAAAATCTTTTCCCTTCAGGGAATATAATCTGTGCTATTTTGCCGACTTGTGAGGCACAAATGCAAAACATCTGACAACGAAGGTCAGCGTTTTTCATTTGGGAAAATATGTTTTACCTATCATTAATTTTTTTCTTTCTAAAAATCATTTGCCAACGACAGTTAATTGAATTCCGCAAGTCACATAAACTCAGGAAGAAATATTTATTTCTAATTTAGGGCAACGAATCTGGGCAGAGTTTAATATCAACATATATATATATATATATATATATATATATATGATGAAAATGTGGAAAAGACAAAGCAAAATCCGAATATGTGAGTTTACTGTTTTTTATTTTGTTTTTGTTTTTGTTATTCTGTCGACGTCAGACGTTTCGGTCAAATAGACCTTCCTCGGGACATGGTTAATGGAGACATATTTATATTAGATTTAAGTTAAATGAAAAGACGATATATACAGGACTAGTCAGAAACAGAAAAACTGAAATTCTAAAGTCAGAGTATTCTTTCTTGGAGTCGGATACGCTGGCGCCGCGTGGGCGGCGCTGCGAAAACCTGCTCCCAGGGAAGAGATTTTATTCTAAGTGGAAAGGGTGGGGGACCTATTTAAAACTATAGCTTATCGGTACGTTTGTCAAGCATTAATCTTGCCAGAAAAGTTGATATATTAAAGAAACCCTGTCTGGTGTTTATTGTGTGTGAGGTGGATAAAATGCCAGCCTCGTAAATCTACCTAAGGTTTTTATTGTGGATATATTTTAAAATCTTCACAGAGTCGAAATCAAAATTGTGATCAGATTTGGCTATATATATATATATATATATATATATATATATATATATATATATATATATATATATACATATGAAGAAATATAGTCTTAAGGTGTGCTATATTTATGGGATAAAGTGCTCATTATCAGAGATAGAGCGTGTGTAAATATAAAAGTGAACATTGTAATGCGACAGTCTGTTTCATGCTAGACGCAATCGTCAGGCCACACCATAAAAAACATACCGATCCCATCTCATTCCATAAATATATATATATATATATATATATATATATATATATATATATATATATATATATTTATGGAATGGGATAAATATGGAATTCCATAAATATATATATATATATATATATATATATATATATATATATGGAATGGGATGGGATCGGTATGTTTTTATATTTATGGAATGGGATGGGATCGGTATATATATATATATATATATATATATATATATATATATATATATATATATATATATATATATATAACACATGCATGTATATGAGTTGTCTTATATACATAAAGTGACAAATTTTGAAAATCTTTTTAACCATGACATATTTCACCCTTAATCCGACGTCCTAAAAAAACAAATTTATTTGAACATACCAAAATAAACATTAACTGCAAAGGAAAATTGTTAATTTTTAAAATTAGCTGCATCGTTATATAAATTAAATTTAAACCCATATCACTCATTTTTTACGGTTGCGCAGTGTTCCATTTTGATATATATATATATATATATATATATATATATATATATATATATATATATATATATATATATATATATATATAGGTAACTATACTCGTGTCGAAAAACCTTCGAACTCTTGATTTAACAATAGCCAAATCAATCACGAAGGAAAAAAAAGTTTTAAAAAAAGAAAGAGCCAGGAACATGAAAGTCTGTCGAAAATAATCGCACAGATACAGGTTCAAGGCCCAAAGAAAACACCCCGATACGAGTAAACAACTAACTAAAGAGCTCAAAACAAGCGTAGAGCAAACCTAGTCAAACCTAATGAGCCAGACACACCAGACATCTGCCTAAGTGAAACTTTGGTAGGTGTGTCTGGCTCATTAGGTTTGACTATATATATATATATATATATATATATATATATATATATATATATATATATATATATATATATATATGAAGAAATATAGTCTTAAAGTGTGCTATATTTACGGGATAAAGTGCTCAATATCAGAGATAGAGCGTGTGTAAATATAAAAGTGGACATGGAAGTCAGCACTTAGAGGCGACAGTCTGTTTCATGCTAGTGCAATCGTCAGGCAAATATATATATATATATATTATGAAATGGACAAAGTCCGACAATTAATTTAATTTTTATATTTATACATTCTTTTTATAGATACAAATATTTAATTACTTAAATTCCCGTAAGACGTGCTGGGTGAACATATGGACCTACCAGTCAGTCACCTACAATTCCAGACCACACATTAATCGTAAACTGATGCTGGTGTCTAGACTGTATTGTACCATGGGTATTCCGATCCGGACACAAATGTTGGTTGTGTAAATTTGTTTTTCCATCTCTTTCAAATGTCGCCTCATACGTAAATAAGACTGAAGAGAGAAACAACGGATCTGCAGCTTGTGCAATAAACCATCTGCAAATGTTTTTCCCGTGGTGAGTGATCAGAGGACGAAAGACCCTGCACACGTTGCAAATGATACGGATACAGGAGCTGCTCTTGGAGAACCGTCCATGTTGTATTATGAGATGTACAACATGCTCGAGCCATTTGACGTATGCTGATACCTGGATCGTCTCCGACAGACTGTACAATGTGTTCTTCGTGGTCAGGCGTACGAGCGGATCTCGGTCGGCATCGATCCATAGTTTGTGATGCCACGGATCCTGTCTCAGCAACGCAGCAATAAGCAGCAGTAAAGGTTGGATGACTCCGCTGTTTTCGGTCTGAAAACGCAATCTGATGCAGCTGTGCGAGGCTGTATGCAAAGATTTTATCTGCCTGCTCACGATATGAATATTCTGCCATTGTTAAACGGAACACTTCTCAGTTAAGTCACTATTAAATACATTGAACGTTCAAGACAGACTAGCCACTTGGCAACACAGCACCATCTACGGTAAACTTTCTTTATACAAAAATGGAAGATTTACGGGCATATTTACGGACATTTTATATGGACTTTGATCTTTGTTTTGGTGGGAGGAACCCGCACCAAAGCTTGTAAAGGTATTTTCGATACACCCTGTAAATATATATGAGGTTTGTTAATAAATTCTCTAGCTAATTAGTATTAACAAAAGATAGCCTACCTAGGGCAATTGCGCCTTAGTTCTCTTCATTTTACTTCTCTTGTGACTTATACCAACATTATTCCCTCTTTCAACCGATCCGCCATCTTTTCTTTCGAGATTACCTCGTCACGTTCACCTTAATCTCGTACACAACGATTAAACGGAGACGTGAGCTTATGGAAATTGCATCAATCACGATAACCCAAATCTGGACGGTAGAGGTGGAAGGACTGACTGTATATAAACAACACCTCTTTCAGCAACAACTGCTCAGTTAAAGTATAAAATGTCTTCTTCGGTGTGCCGTGCCCCTTCAAGACACTGGCGATCACGGCCCTCCACAATTTTTTTTTTTTTTCACATTTCAACTTGTTTTCAACAAAATCTATTTTACTGAAATGATGCGTTCGTAGAAAAAAATCATTTTTTATTTTTCATTAAAAGAGGAAATCAAACGTCGTCTCGTCCGAATGTGGTTCTAATTATATTTAGTGCCATGTTTAACTTATTTAATGAAAATGTTAGAAGAGAAAATATTTTGATGTCATTAACACAGAGAATGGTAAGAAGTATGTTAAAATTTAAAAAGAAATGCTAAAAGTTCATTTTAACTATTCATTCATAAGTACCAGGAATGCTGATATTTTTCTAAAACGACCAAAAACTAGCATAGAAATAATATGTGCCTGATGTAAATATTTCAGTTTGAGTAACACAAAAATATTTAGTTACAAAAAAACGTCTGATGGTTTCCTTATTGAAATTCTTTCCACGCTAATGGCCAAAGAAAAGATTTGTTAATAATACCAGTTATTTTTTACGATTGGTTCATTTTCGTGCCACACCTAAAATACAAACTGGAAAACACAGTGGATTTAAAGAGTAGTGTTTATATATATATATATATATATATATATATATATATATATATATATATATATATATAAATGAACTCGTTAATATATCATCATAATCATCATTCCCCCTCGCAAGTCTCGTGAGCGGGCGTGACCATAGGTAGCACAGCTGAGCACCTAAATAGCTCCTTCCATATGTTTCAGTTGCGTCTCAACGTCTGAGTCTCTACTGAGAATCGCCCTTCTCGATGTCGTCATCCCATTTTCTCTTTGTTTGTCTACGGTGGTTGGGAGGTCTTCCACCGGGCCCAGCTTAGAAGACGCATAGTTCTGCTGCATCCAATTTCCAATGCGGCTTTCTATTCTATCGCTTTCTTCGCTGATTATCAACCTAAGATATTTATCTTGAGTGAAATTCTAATTTGAGTAACACAAATATTTTTGTTAAAAATAAACGTCTAATTGTTAATCATGATCATGGTTTTTCGAGATTCTTTTTCAGTGACATATCTGGAGGATGTTTCATCCATGTTCTTCAGCAAAAAGACAAGTTCCTCTACATTGCCAACTTGGCCATCTATGTCGTCTGCAAAGGTTTATGATGTTGAGTGATCCTTGATAATCCCCAATGGCACCATTTTAATGCGATTTTCATTATAAAAAGTACGAAAATAAGTCTTGCGAAATTCAGACGCTAAAGGTTAATGATCGTAATATCTTAGAGAATAAAAAATAAATTATAATTTTAAAAGTTCCATATATTATTTTTATCTTTCCGTTGGAGTTGTGTCCGTCAACCCCCAGTTTGATAGACCTGTGGGTGATGCGATGCTTTACCCTTAAGACGGCTTGATCATTGTGAATGCGATGCTTACACAGTACACAATCTCGCTCACCAGTATCTCACGAAAGAGTTTGTTAACACATGAGCAATTATCTCCCCTTTGACTGGTTGCCAGCTTACATCCAGAGTGCGGAACCACTTGTGGGGATGTTCATAATGTCTGGATAAATTCCAGCGAGACAACATATAGATACGTAGGAATACAACATATATATATATATATATATATATATATATATATATATATATATATATATATATATATATATATTGTTTAAAATGTACTGTTTCTGGAGGAGGATGGACCGTTTATAGCTTTTCGTCTGAAAATCACATTGAGACGTTAAACTAAGAAATACTATGCAGTGTTGATCCCTATGACCATGCTGTTTCTATATACGTGTGTTTTGTGTGTGCGTGTTTTGTGTCTGTGTGTTTTGTGTCTGTGTGTTTTGTGTGTGTGTGTGTGTGTGTGTGTGTGTGTGTGTGTGTGTGTGTGTGTGTGTGTGTGTGTGTGTGTAATCTGCTTTTATGGCTTATCCTGGTACAAGGATAGCGTAGTTAAGCACCCAATGAAAAATAAACCACACTTAGGAATTTACGAAAGAAGCTTGCTCTGCAAAAGCCATTTACTTAATATTTTTCTAAACTTAGCTTTACTTCACACTGCACTACGATGAGCAGCCGATCGATCTGGAAGTAGCAATAAAAGTGAAATAGCTTACTCAAAACAAAATAATAGAAAAAGAGGTTCTGGAGTGATTTGGGTATATAAAAGTTTCGGCGAGACATGGGAAGGAACCGATTAATCAGTGTGTTCAAATATTTCTTGCCTTATTTTATTGTAATAGAGTATAATCCCTGACAACTGGACTAAGGCCTTCAGGATATGAGGAATTGGTTACAAAGTCCGGATATGAGGGGGTTATATTTAGATTAAAATAAAATAACTGAAATCAGGTTTAACATTTATTTTCAATGTTTTATAGTAAACAAAATAAGCTAATGGGGAGTGAAATATAACGGAATTGATTTTAAGGAAAAAGAAATAAATTATGTAATGTTAATGAAAATTCATTAAATTAATTATGCCACGTATGCAAAACAAATAATGTAACGAGGATTTTTTAATCGCTGTTGCATGATGATTCTTTCTCTTCTAATGTCATTCTCAACGTTTTCGGCATTTCGTTTTGCTTTTGTTTTTTTTTAAGGAAAGACAATTTTTAACTGCGTGCTTTATTGCAATTGTCATAGCTGGATGCTGGCTTTCATTCCATAAAACTGACAACCTTTTCAATAGCTTTTTCAATTTCAGTTCAGGTTTCATTACAATAATGGTTTTTATTTCCTTGTTCATTGTAACAGTGTGAACGCTGGAGAATAGTTTCTTTGGAAGATTTTATATCATACAATGTTGACTTTCCTATGTTGAACTCAGCCATTAGTTACAATGAACTTTCACGAGCGTCTAGTCTGTTTAAAATTTCCACTATTTGCAATAACTCCAAAACTTTCCTCTTATTCCCTTCATCTTTTGCACCAATGCAAGCCATTAGGATGAAATAAGCATAAGCAATTATCCAAAGTAAATTTCTTGAAAAACAAAAATTTCAAATCAGTTACATATCACCCAAATAGTTCAAATATACACATCAAAATCATGTCTGGGAATACCGTATTCCGGATATGAGGCACTCCAGATATGAGGGATTCCGGATATGAGGGAATCCGGATATGAGAGACGGAAAAATATTCGTGAATATGAAAGGATTATGATAAAAATAAGCAGATACAATGTTTGTAATATGTTAGTTTTCTGTTATTTTACAATATTATTATTATATTATAAAAAAAGTGTTACATCAAACTTCACTCCGTGAAAAAAACATCACTATCCAGGAGGTTGCATGCTATTTGAAACTCAATTTCAACAAATTCAAATCTATTTTGAAATCTACAATGTCTTTGAATCACGCCATTGCTCGATTTCGAGAATGGCTGCCTAGACCGGGGGTTTCCTTCTATTTCCCGATTTTAAAACAACAAATGACGACTAGTGCGCTCTTTATATTACTTAATCCTGTTTTTAACACCGGGCAACGGCAGGTGTTCTTTGCCCGCTGTTGATAGGTTCATGGAAGATATGGCTTCTTAGGGACGACATCTGAAGAAAGCTGTAAAATCGATCAGCTGAAATGTAACAATTGTTCATAGTCCGAAATGATTAGAATTCGTATAAATAATAATTATCACCTATTTGAGTTTTATTTTTTTATCATTCATTATATATCAAATCTGCGATGAAACTGAGGGGTTCGAAGAATTAGCATGGAGATGTGGAAGTCTCTAGGAGTTTACTTATTTATAGGTGGTTAACATCCTTAAACCAAATATACACCAATTTATGGCCTTTTAAAAATGCATGCAAAGATAATTAATACAAAGATATATATATTGAATGTACTGATAAAAGTTTATAACTCTCAAAATAAATTATACAATAATATTCAAAGAGTTTATAACTTCCTATCAGAAAAATTCTAGAGTTGAAAGTTTTTAAGTCCTTAGCATATATATATATATATATATATATATATATATATATATATATATATATATATATATATATATAAAGGCAACTGGACATCTTGCCACACTGAAGAGCTGTGAAACAGCGAAACAGTCTGTCTGTGGATGACAATAATATAGGCTCCTGAAAAAATTAATTTCGGTTGAGCTCTCTGGAGAAGGAAGTGTGGGTTTGTAAACAGTGACTATTAAGGCTAATATAGCGTGACTCTTCGGCAAAAGCGAATTGAGTCCTGTCGGTCGCTGTGTGTTTATCTAAAAATAAAGTAAATACCAAGAAAATTATCGTTTATTTTGTTAAAAGAAGTTGATTAAATGCGAAAAGTGTAATGTTGCCAGCGAGATGGCCCCAGGCTGGTCCAAGTTCAGAATCTCACACGGTGAGATTAGCCCAGAAATGTGAAATCAAAAGCCACAAATTCTGTCAATCAAAGGAAATTTGTTAAAGAAAAAAAACATGTAAATGAGTTAAAATTTATTGAAATTTTCGAACAAACTTTTGCCAAAGCAAACCGTACGCCATTTTTTTAAGGATTTTGAAAACAGTGTGTATACTTTCATTTCTTTCTAGAACTGCCAAGGACTTTTTAAGCTGTGTTGAACTCAATGACCAAAGTTAGAGAGGCCATAAATGCCCGATTTCGAACCCTCTGAAAAAAGGGGGTTCAAATGACTAAAATAAATCTGATATTAACGTTCAGCATATTAAAGACTGAAACAAACTCATAGCGAATAATTTTCTCTGAACGTTGTCGGTAAAGTCCACGTCTTCAACGTTAGGTGACAAAAGTTTGTGTAAACAAGGATTTGAAAACTTAATTTCAAAATTCATTGATGTACTTGGCGTAGATTTTCACATTCAGTTCGTCGAGAGAAAACAATTAGAAAAGAAAGCGCTCTTAAAAGGAGAAATACAATTTAATTTACATCTTGACGCTATTTTTTTTATTTTTAACTGGAATATCTTTCATTAAAGGCAAAATAACTTTTGAATCCATTTCCCTATCGTACGTTGGCATACAGAAGCAAATCTTCATACCGAGCTTCCATTTCTAGTAAAAAGAAAATGTTCCCAAACCTTTAATGGATATTAATTTATGTGCAAAATACAAAACTTGTGGCACAAGGCTGAAGGGAAAGTGGGGAGGGCTGGTTTTCACTGACTATTCTAATCCTAGTGAATTACAATCGCGACCAATTCATCCAAAGCAAATAACCACAAGAACTTCTCCATCACATATACCACAATACTACATCGTCACAAGGGACCTACAAAAAAACACCCCATGAGATAAAAATCTAGAAATGTCCAAAGTATCTTTTTGGAATTGTTTTATCTACAAAAAATATATAAAAATAATATATAATAATGAAAATGGTGGGGGAGGGAAAAGAACCCCCAAAACAAAACTAAAGAATGCAACAAAAATAAAACAGATATTAGTAGGACCCGTCCACCCTCAGAATAATAAGAGAGGCCATTGTATTCTACTGTTCGACAGAATCAAGCAGTACACTAATGGAGTATGAAGGAAAAATTAAATGGCTCCAAACCGTTAATGTATTTGCGTTATTGCTAGCATGTATGTTATAGGTAATACTGTTTTCATCGCATCATTTGTTAACCGGGTTTTTCACAGGCAGCTTCATAATGAATAATTCTATTTTTAATAAAAATGGATATTTTACAGTATTTTTCTGATTAAGCTTACGATACAGTTTTCTTACTCTCTTTATTGGTGCTATACCGTCTGTCACAATCGAACATTTGCTAACTAAAAGCAAACCTCAAAACAATTCTGAAGTTAATTTTAGTAAAGAAATCATTAAGGACTTCTGTATAAGAAATAGGAGTTGGCTGGTGTCCATTTGATGAACACTTTCGTCCAGGCAGAAAAGTAAGTGCATTTCTTTTTCTCTTTCTTTATTTGCTCGTCCATAATGCTAATTTTTTTCAAGCTATTCGGTGATAAAAAGGTAGCTTTATTAATATTTGACAAACTTTTCTTACAATAAATCTGTACACTGACATTTCTCTAATATTCTCCATTTTGTATTTCTTTTGCCAATGAGGCACCGTAGAAAGCTACGGTCTGCTTCTTGGAAGCCGTCTCCTGGTGTTTTTGAAAAATTCCCTTGTAATCTTGAAAATCTAAGGACCACTCATCGCCATCATGTTTTGACGGAATGTTTTCCGTGTGATATTTGTCTCTCTTGACATAATATAGGGTTTTAGTAAGCATAGTTAAATATTACACAAGGCCACGAATATGGAGGAAATCCTCTTTATAAAGACAATATAATATTTCCATTATTCCTGGATAAATATTAGTTCCTTAGCTATCTTTTAAAATTGTTCAATTTCCCAGTTACTTTCTATCAATCTTTTTATATTGACTAGATTAAAAGTTTAAAATTGCTACCAACTGAAATACATTCTGTATGGAGGTCATAATAAAAATAGTATCCGTGGACAAGCCTTTTATTAAAAGTGCACTTTTCTAGCGTAAATGACTTAATTTTTATCAAAATTCTTTACACTATGAAAGCGGGGAGTGTTTAATAAATAAAAATGGAGCGGCTATTTCAAATATAGAGTGAGTGTCCACTATAATATCGTTTGCAGTTTATTATATATATATATATATATATATATATAATGAGAAAGACAATAATACCTATCAAAATACGTAATCATTAATAGAATTTAATATTTTAAGGCGAGCATAATTTTTATCGATAAAGTATTCCTTATTGCGACAATAGTAAATAGACTATTACGGCAATTGAGGGAGCTATTTTTCCGAATTGCGTAATATTTTGCCCAAAGAAAAGCAAATACTGAACAAAAAAAGTATCTATAAACAAAAAAAAATTTCTGAATTGTATCCTCGTTGGCTTATTTTCTAAGATTTTCGTTTACAAAATTATTTTTATAACCGCAAAATTTATTCTATTAACAAAAAAAAATGAAATTTGTTTAAAGGTTGATTAGCGTTCGTCTAGATTATAAATTATTATCTGGTAATAATTTTATTTAATACTCTGACCTGAAGAGTATTTATCCCACGAGACTTTGAAATCGGTCGGGAGATATGACGATTGAAATTTTTTGAATTTATTGGCACGACATAGACAACTCGCTCACAATTCTTTCTTTCTAAGCAATGATGTGCTTAATATATTGACAAAATAATTCTTGCGCAATGGAAGCATTAAAACTTATAAATTTTCTATCCAGGGTTTACGATAAAATCCTAGATCAGTGAATTTTTATTCGAGTGACAATGTCTTTGTTTCCAGGCTCGAGGCAAGAAAAAAAACGCTCAACTTTTTCTCCCTAAGCATAACTTTATCAAGGAGTCACTTCTTCCTCACCACTGGAACCAAAACAGTTTTTCATAAAAAGCTGAAGGATTTCTCAAAACTGTATTGTTACTGATATTAAATATCTTACTTAAAATAACCAAGATTTTGACTAACTTTTATATATCAGCTTGGATAAATAAACTCTTTAATTCTTTAACTTATTTTTCGTCCTAAAGAGTAATTGTTAAAAGTTGAATAGTTATCTGGCTCTAATATCTCCCCGCCAATGCCCTGCATAAGTATTGATTTTTTTTTTCTAACACGTTTGTAGGGGCGGATATTATCTGTTTGAGGGCTTCTTGCCAGCATAAAGCACTTCTGGCTCACGTCGGGACTTAAAACTATCAATATTATTTTCAGTGTGCATGTGTGTCCGCACCAGTAGCGTGAGATTGGATTAATTACTAATATTTCCAAACAGGGATTCGTCAGCCGAAATTCGTCCATCGACCCAAACATTATAGTGATCTAATATTTTATAAAGCACCCCCTTCACATTTAATCAATCATTTTATCTTCTGAATATCTTGCTCTGCGGTCTGATAAAACTTTCTACCCTTAAAGATAGAAGTCATTAAAATCAAACCACAAACAGAACTCGAAATTACCTGACACTGACAGAAAACCTAGTATGATAAAAATGAATGACCTATGAATCTACACAAATCAACTACGGTCAAATGTCATTAAAGTTTAGAAGGCTGGGTGTCGTGGGGAGAATAAATTATTAACGCTGAAATAATTTTCTTTTTAAAGTATCTAAATGAATAAAGAATGAAATATCTGGGAAGTGTTCTAACAGAGGACGGAGAGCACGACACTGAGATCCGAAGCCGGATTTGGATGACCAAAGAGCATTCCAAAAGCTAAGCAGAGTATTAAGAGACATGAAAATTTCGTTAGAAACTAAGAAAAAGGTGAACTGTTTTACGTGATATCAGTCCACTTATAAGGCAGTGAATGCTGAGCAATCTCATCAAAGATGAAGAGACTTGAATCAACATAAATGTGGTTCTACAGAATATTTTTTAATCTTAGCAGCAGATATTTTTCCCATGGAAAGTCATGTGGCTTCTTGGCTGAATACATTCTTTCTCGGAAGCCAATTCAACCGATCTAATTTACCTATTTGGATCTTTCACAAATCTAAAAACTTTCTTACGGTGCTATGTCACATGGTTTTTGAATGTATTCTATTGTATACAGGTTTGATTGAATTTGGCCCGCAACGGGGTGGGGGTAAATACTCTCTCTCTCTCTCTCTCTCATTGATTATAGCGTGTCTCTGATAAAATACCAGGATCAAGTTAAACTTTCTCGATTGTAACATTAATATTTCTGATAATGGCGAGAGACGGTCGAAGACGTTAGCATAAAAAAAGAGAATTTGGAAAGTCTCGTTAGAAATGACTCGTGATGTGCAAAAGCTCGTCCACAAACTGAGAAAAAAACAATTAAAGTAACCATATCAGTCGATTTCAATAAAATCGTGTATAAATGTGTTCGTTGGATTTATTTCTCGTCCTTATCGTAGCGGCCCTGCAAAACCCGTTCATGTTCATTGGCGGACGAGTTATTGCTTCGAAACCTTTTGCCTTATCTTCGTTGCATCACCCCAATTTCTTCTAAGCAACATGGCAGGCTTTATTAGATTTTATAATCAACCACATTTCTCTTTGTTGATTGATTTATTATTAACACAATCTAAATAGTCGTTGAACATTTCATAACATTTTTAATACTTTCAAACTCGGCGACGTAACTACATATAAAGTATAGTGTTTCTTCGTGTGTGTGTCCAAGAAACACCTCCATTTCCACTGGTCCGATTTCAATAATTCATAGCTCATTCAAAAGCCCTAGAAAATTCAGGCGCAGGGAACGATTTTCGTTGAGCTCAGATTCAGGGTTGCCAGATTATGCGATGTTAAACATGCATATTAATATATTATACTAGCCATTATCGTTGCTTTCATGGTTCAAGGGAGTAACTCTTTTCCTTATGTATCCATAATTGCAGTGCACGTTTTCTTATAAACTAGCTTAAAAACCGCCCTATCGAGAGGCATTTAAGCTAGCTCCTGTGGAGGACTTTTGGTTTGGCCATCACAATAGCTAGGGAGGAGTAGATGCGATAGGCATCAATAAACTACAGAAGAACTCAAAATTGATCGCTGCATTTAAGTATAGAATTAATATTTAACCTTACCTTTTAAAAGTTCAACGATAATTCTTCTGCTGCCGCTTAATTTAAAGACAATTTGATGTACGTAGATCCTTATTTTCTGTACAAAGAATTTTTATTTCCTGGGTTACAGAACAGGGGACAATTTATAAGATAAAATTAATATAGTGTAAAGATGGGAAAATAGAAATTAAAATTAGTTATACATTCAATATTTGAAGAGTTAGAGAAATATAATAGCTAATTAAGTAAAAAAAAACTATATTATTGAATCTATATGAATAACCGCAAAATTGGAGCTCAATTCTCCCACGAATTCTAAGATTAAAAAGGCCCAGCTTTACGTTTTAGTAATGCGGTATTTAAGTTTGATTGCGCTAGTCAGAGTTGGTCTAAGCTAGTCAGAGCTGCGATACTATCAGCGCAGGGACGGATCCCTGTGACCGGTAAGGAGACTTAGTGAGTCGGGTTGTGACACAAGGTCAGTTTTTAACGTGGGGACCCGAGTGTTTTCACTTGGACCGCTGGTCTAAGCTACTTGTAGCCGTGATACCACCAGCACAGGGACAAAGCGCTGTGACAGGTAAGTATCCAAATGTGTATACCAATCGAGTGGGTGGGGTACACACTAAAAGCTCAATATCTGTATGTTATCTACTTCTAGGCAATATCACTCTTCAGGTTTAACTAATTTGCATATTGATTTTTAAAAGTTTTTAATTAATTAACTGTGCCTTTATTCGATGGTTGTTTTGATTTTCATTTTAAAAAATAGTACTATTTATGAATATCGTCTTATATAGTGCAGAAAAGTGTTTGAAATTTGCATTTCAACAAGTTGGCATCTATTTGTAAAACTTTCCTTAACTGTAACAAGCCAATTTATGAATGAAATGTTCATTTTAAAATTTTTGTTTCAAAGATTTCAAGTAGTGAAGCGATAATGAGCGGGCGGAGTCTGCTAGTCTATTGTATAAACCTGTGACCTTATCGCTGAATAAAGGCGGAGAGAAGAGGGTCACAGGCTCCTGTGACCAGGTCGCTTGGACGGGTTCTGTATTGAGTTACAGCCCACTTGTCACAAACTCGCCTTGAGATTGATCTTCCTTCACTACGCACTTTGCTATCACTCCTCCCGTCTCGAGAGCTGAGTGCCATCGTAGGCAACAGGATCAATCGATTTTCCTCATTGTGTCCATCGGCCTTGAGGGTCATTCGGTCTTGTAACCTTTCACGGGCAAGGAGTCAGCCATCATGAACTAGTGGAGGAGATCGCGTAGGATCCACTACGCGCTGGGCTTGGCTTGTCGGTAGACGAGTTTAGCTCGTTTTAGCCTTAGGCTCCAGAAGTTTTTGCTTACCTGGCGACTGGTTCGGACAAGGCCTTCATATGGGACTTGGTGGATTTGCCAGACTGCGAACGGTGTGACCTTGGTTTAGAGGAAATGGCTGCGCACGCTTTCTACCATTGTCTTCAGGTTCGCCCCCTATGAGGCTTTGTCGGAGATGACGGCTCGTATCGCTCCCGAAAAGCTCGTGCTCATTTATCGCGCATACGCGTGTGACAGTGTGTCGCTTCCGTATTCTGGGGTGAAACTGATGGTGCTTCTGTTGTTGCTAGCCACGGCTTGAATGGGGATTTGGACGACGCGGATAGAGGAAATCTTGCGATGTGAACTCTATTCTCATCAGGATCTGGTCAGATTGATTGAGCATCAGTTCAGGATGATCTGATAAAAAGCGTTTGATATCAACAAATTTTAGCGAAAGTGGAGAACTGCGGCGAGCCTGGTTCGCATGAACGCGGCTAGCCTTGGTTTTCTTTTTTTTCAAGTCTCTCTAAGTCATATCGTGACGGTTTCCTGTGAGGCCCTCCCACTTCTTGTGTGCCTAGTTAATGTATGTGTTGTTCCTGGCCTTCTTTGGTTATGATCCAAGTTGATATTCCCAACCTCCCCACTTTGTTTTTGGGCCCCCCTTTTCATCTCGACTGGGTCACTTCCTTTTTTTTTTTCCATGTCCATATTTATTTTATCTTCCCTCCCTTAGCGAGAGAGAGAGAGCTTCTTGATTTTGTCTGAAGACAGAATACAGCGGTATTTCTCATTTCATTGGCGGGTTGGACGCGACCAACTAACATCATTTTTTAGTTTGTGTGTTTTGTTATATTTTAGTTAATTTCGGGCTAACCCCCCCCCCCCACTCATTACGTATAATCGATAAATTTTTTATAATTTTATATTCAAGAATTTTTATGTCATGAGGTGTATTATATTTCCCCCTGTGTGTATGTGGTATATGTAGGATCGAATGATGACACACACCGGCCGCATCAACGTTCTACTTCCGGTTTTCATTCCTACACTTGCAACGGCCAACTATCCCCTCCTAGTTCGGACATTTCTGAACGTTCGCATTTAATGGCCGCCACAGCTCTTTACATCCGGCTACACATGGAGAGACTATTTCTGGCGTTTTTATTTCACTCTAACTCACTTAATTCATTACAATGCCTGCACCGGACATTACAGCTATTCTGGTCTATCTTCAACTGTGAACGCACTACCGGTCTATTACTTATCAACTTCCGGTTTCACTTAACGCATCACCAGACGGTGATACCACCGGCGTATACTGTCAAACTAACTCCCCTGGTTTAGGAAGTTGTTACATGCATTTCGCGTCTGTCTATCGCTCTCTTCGCGTCTCTGTCGCTCTTTCTTTTCGCGTCTGTCTGTCCATGTTTATGTATTCTCATCCATTCAAGGCATTTTTCTATCCCAAATTAAGAAAATGAAAGAAACAATACACGAGGTATATGGAGAGAAATTAAATTTTGGTTCCGTATTATTGAACTTTTTATTGCAAAAGATACTTTGAGTGATGAGGATGAAGCCAGAGAATATGCATGATACGCAGCTGCACAGAAACAATGTTATACTGTCTGACGAATCATTTCCTTGACAAATTCTTCGATTTTCTGACGCATTGTCGACTGATGACTCAAAACGATCGACCCAAAATCTTTGGATCACTCGATGAGGTGATTTAAAAGAACCAGTTTCATCAAAAAACTTTAATATTCTAGAATTCACTAAAAGATCTTTTGGAAGTTAGATTTTTTGTTAAAAAAAAAAAAAAAAGACTAAAAAATTTTAGTCCAGAATTAGCTTTATCTTTAGAGCAAATTGACCACAGTATAAACATTTTCAGTATTGCAATTATTGCAATGTCTAAAACTGTAGAATTGAAATCTGATTTTCAGAAAACGTTCTTTGTTTTCTATTCAGGTAGATGTACATTATAACTCTCGTTTCTAAAAATAAGTTATGCCTCGGCTACTGATATATATATATATATATATATATATATATATATATATATATATATATATATATATATATAATATGGCACGGTGTAGTAATGGATAACGGCTTGGATTGAGGAATCGGAGAGCCGAGTTCGAATTCCAGTCGAATCCATTACATTCACTTACATGCTAATACCCTTGGGGAAAGGTGTGAATCCTCTTCTCCTCCCTCCAACTATGGGTAAATAACAGGACAGACTGGGTTCTATAGCCTTGGATGGCAACTGGCCTATGAAAAAGGACAACTCTGAATTCAAAACCTGCGGAGGGTCGTTTGAGGACTTTGTGGCACTCAGTGCACCAGGTCTCTGTATTCGTCCCTTCAAAAAGTGTGGATGGTCCCGCACGAAAGCTTCACCACTATAATCAAATCTCATGTGTCGGCGTCAGGCTCTCAGTTTCTAGGAACTGATCTGCTTGACCCTCATACGTCGAATTCAACGGGAGAGTCGATGATATATATATATATATATATATATATAATATTTACTGATTTACAAATATGCTTCCTTCGCTACACAGGAATTACCATGTTTCAAAAACCGAAGCTAAAATCTTCAAATTTAATTATATAATTAAATTAAAAGTATTAATTCTGTTTCATCTTCAACTTATTAACTTATTCTTATTTTGAAAAGCACATACATTCATAATTCTTTGTTTCCAAGGATACAGAAAAATCCAATCCTTTAGACAGGGTAGGTAGCGTATTTTACTGTTCTTTTTTTTCTATAATATATATTTATATATATATATATCATTCTGATCATTTTGGCCGCCATGGGTTTTGCAGTAAATCACTAAATCATCCATAACTTTTGCATTATCCTCTCAAATTACACCAAAATCTCAGACAATAACAATTAATATCGTATTTATTGTCTGTGAAAATTATAGAATATAAGACAACTTTGATAAAATCTTATACCGACCTTTCTGACGAAAAGAATCCCGTTCTGAACATTTTGGCCGCAACTGTATAAAAAGATTCTTGCAAGAGTCTTTCCGACTCAGATCTATTTGTTTTTAAATGCATGACTTGGAAAGCTGCCATTTCCTTATGGGATAAATTACATGAGAGACCCGTCTTAATCCGTTTTCGTACTGGAGCTAATCCATTTTCTCTACTAATACAAAAAATGCATGCTACTGGGAGCCTTTTTGCCCTCTACGGTAATTCACTATAGCCCAATTCTTATGTGACATTAAAATGCTTGTCTAATAACTATCGATGTTTTTGTATTTTTTCCCCTACGGCTTTTAGTTTCTCTACTAAATATCACCCAGTTAGGTCTCGATTCATTCATCAGAGATTGGAATCTTTATACAACCCGAAAACCCACGCGACCGGTAAACTTAAAATTCGTTCCCGTAATAGAGGTTTTGGATTTGAGCTCTGTATTTATTGAATTATGACTCTCTTGAAAATCCTCACAATTACGGCCATTTGGATAACATTTCATTGAAATATCTGGCTCCATTTCATAAAATATTTCAAGAATTCTCGCTCTAGAAATTGATCCTGTTCTTAACTATTCCACGCCTAGTAAACTTATCTCAGTGGCTTTCTGCCTTGCTTGGGGTGAACTCTATTAAATAGAAAAAAAGTACCTGTATTTTTTTAAACCAAAATTTTACTGTCGGCCGTCATAAACACAGACATAATAACACCAAACTGTTTCAGTTTACGTGAGAACATGTTGCTGGGGGCTTTTAATCTTTATGCCACCCCAACCCCGTAGCCAATTTATTTTATTTACGCGCACACGTGATAGAAAATCAAGGTCAGTAGTGAATTTTTATCCCACGTCTCAAGTGACCAAAAAAAAACCCAAAAAAAAAACCAAAAAAAACTTAATGGGAGTTGTCGCCAACGTAACTGGATCTCCGGTACATATTGTTTCATTCGACTGAGAGTAAAGGCGCTCAAATCTTGGTAAGCACTTTATAAATATGTAAAATCTTTTTATTTACTCTTTTTAGCCTCGTTAGCGACTGAGATTTGGTGTTAGATTGAATTACGTTAAGAAGACGTTATTTAAAAAAGGATATATAGCCCATGGTCAAAAGATAAGAGCAAATGAAAAAAAAAGATCTGAAGTAAAACTTGTCTTTGATTTTCATTTTCCTTAAAATGAAGGATATCAAAACCTACCCACCCCACAAAATAAAGTGCACTTAAATCTGTTTGTAGCCAAACTTTACATTATGGATAAAGACAGTTTGTTAAATAGACAAAAAAGGCGATTGTGTGAAGCCATTTAAAGAGAAATAATACTAATAATAAACCAGAATTTACAATGTCAGATTTTGACAAAATGGTTTTTAGCTAAAGAGTTTCTTCAGCACACACCCACACCCCAACTTTCATCTGCTTGTATCTTCTGAGCTAAAATATTAGTGCTAATCGTAAAGCGATTTGAATTGATACTTTTAGCAAATTTGAATGGAAAGAGTTTTTTTCTAAGCATTCTATATAACTCAAAGCTAAAAACATCTAAAACATGCGATCACTTATATTCTTGGGTTCACTCTTAATTTGATTTATTTGTTTTTTGTTCTAACTTTAAATTTGTAACTTAGCAAGGATACCCGGAGTTGCCCGGGAAAATGTAATAATAACAAATGTTAATGAAAATATATTCTGATGGCCAAAACGAAAGACCTCATTCTATTTATAGGTTAACAGGGTTTCTGGGTACAAAACCCTGAGCTTTACTGTCTCTCCTGGGAACAAGGGTGAACATTTCATCTGGGGATCTAACCCTACAATCAGCATTGCTGGCCATGAGAAGCATGCAGAAGTCGGGTTATGGTTTCCAATTTTGATAGGTTGTCTTTGTTGAGTCCCAACAAAAATGCTTTTCATGAGGAACTGAAAATGCTTAAATCAAAAAATGCTCTGTGTTATAATTTTGAACTTTCTGCTTCTCAAACTGGTATTAGTAACCTTTTTATACTTTGAACAATTAACAAAACTTAACCGTTCAAAAGAGTGCCTCCTCGGGCTGACATGAAGTCGAATGATTATATTGAATCTACTGCTAAGAAAATTGGTTCACTATGTTTCTCTCCAGAAAGTCTACCATTTGTCCTAGCTTTGAATATTGCTGCCACATATGGTTCGGTGCTCCAGTTATATATTCAGAAATTCTTGATAAAATACAAAGAATCTGCAATACTACTGATCCTGATATGGTATCTCGGCTTTAGTTACTTTCTCACCACTCTCATGTAGCTTACCTGTATCTTTTCTGTAATTTCATGGTAATTGTTCAGATGAATGCTTCGCTATGGTACCTAGACATTATGAACTTAAGCACAGTACTAGATTGGCAACAAGGTCTCCTCAATTTACAGTGGAATTGGCTAAATGCAAACATAAGTTCTATGCTAAGCTTTTTCGCCCAAATCTCACTTGACTCCATGTTTTAAAGTTAACACTTCAAAATTTAAATGCAATGTTTATCATTATCTACTGTCTTCTTGATTACTCTTTATTGTTCTTGCTGCTTAATGTTGTTTTTTCTTCTTGTCTTGGTGGCTTTACTGCCTTGCTTGGGGTGAAATGATTAATATATATATATATATATATATATATATATAATATAAATATAAAATATTATATCATGTTCATTTTTTTTAGTTTCTTGCTTACATATCCTAATTTTTTTATTTTCACATGAGTCCCAACTGGACAACCAATTCTTTGTAGCCATATTTTCCACAGACTCTTATAAAACAGTATGGTTCAGGAAAGAGGATAAAGGAATGGGCTTCCCTGGAGAATGCCAAAAATGGTTTCCCTGAAATTACAAATCTGTACTTAATGCACTCACACTATGAAATTCAGGGTGCACAGTTTTGTAGCATTTAAAAGCAAATGCAAACAGATGACCCATTCTGTTGCTTCTACATCTGTTGCCAATACAGCCCTTTCTGCTTCAGCCACAACTGAAGAACTGGCAACTGAAACCTTTTCAAATTATCTTCCAGTTTTATTCAAAAATTAAAACCCCATAAAAGACAACTGGAAATAAAAATCACTTAAAAGAAAAAGTACTTCCAATGATTACGTGAGCATGAAACTTCATTATGACTGTATTTTAGCTGGAGTTCCTGCTTTTTGTATTCCGCAAGTTATAAAAATAATATTTTGAGAACATTATCACAGGAAGATGGCAGTTTGAAAAAGAGTTCGACAGATGTGAAGACGTTTAATACAGTGCAAAGTTCAGAAAAGTGCACTTTAGTTTTCAAATTGAGATAGAAACCACAACACAATCATCCTCATCTTGTGTTGCTGGAACGTCTTCCCAGGAGGGTCTGCCTTATTGGACCACAAGCAGTATATTTGTGACTGCATCACCAAATTAGCCAAGGTACGCTCACTATCTACTGACAAAAGTATTGATGCTACTTTGTGAAACATAATTTTGAAAATAAAATGCTGCTTAACAGACTGGGCTCCCATCAATCATTCTACAGTATCATTATTGGAGGAGGAGGGGCTGGTTAGATTTGTGAAGTTGTATTGTAATTGGAATCGATCGCAAGAAAGACAACGAAGGTCCTGAGGGATTGTGAGACATGTACAACATCTTCCAATGTGAGTGAGTGACTAGCATGAAGAATTATTGTGGTCTTCAATTCTCTCAGACTTCGGGATCAATTAGGGATTCTTCATGAAATGAAGACCCTTTATAGAACAGGGGTTCCATTGTCCATAATCACTAGATTCTGAGGGAATCAGTTGCATATAATTTTCTATCTAGGCACAATTTACTTTCCAATTTTTGTGTCTTGGGACTTTCATTAACAAATGATACCATCTCCAGGTTGCAGCTTTTGTTCACAGAAGCTGCTATTGTCGAGATGCGAGTGCTGGGAATTGTAGACAAGATGCTATCAGGGGCTTGAGTACTTTCTTCACCTCTATCAAAACACAAAATGACACCATGAACATAGTGAGGGTACTCGGAGAAGACGCCATGTCTATTTTCGCCTGCAAGGAGGATTTCTTTGGAAATCTATTGCCAAAGAAAGTGATAGTCCCTACTGATTGCCCCCACAAATGAACTCCTCTTTCAGCAAATGATGACTACCTGTTTAAAAGGGATTGTGAAGGTGTTAAACAGGTAGTGTGAGAAATCATTCACCATGGTGGAGGCTTCTTCTCGATCCCTATTAACACTGGTTAAGGAGGACACAATGCTAACTGAAAGCATCATCATTGAATTCTGTGAAAATAAAAAGCTTTCACGTAATGCTTATGTTTCCAGCATAAGTGATGTCATCAAGGCCAAGCAGAATCCAATAAGAAAATTCATTGATCTGGAGCAGTTCAACAAATACCTCCAGTAGTTGATGAATTACAGATGACAGGTGACACTGGACTGAAGAAGATGCAGCAGGAAACAGTTGAAGAAATTTGTCAAAGGATCAAGGGTAAGAAAGAGCAGAAGGAAAGGAGGAGAGCCTTGATCCAGAAGAAACTAATGCAATAAAAAGATGGATCAATGTTGACTTTGCTCAAGAAGTATAGTCCACAGTCTGCACAAACCCTGCATGAAATACCCACTGGGAAGATAGTTGACGGGGTGTCAACTATGAATGTCAGCTATTAGTCATGCGAATCCTTTTTATACAATTTCATATCTCACTGATGAAGCTGACTGTTGTCAACTGAACAAATGTGAAATTGGTTCTGACTATATCATGCAGAACTAGTATTTTGAAAATCAGCCCAACTATGACTGAAGAGGCAGCAGAAGAAAAAAATGGCCCTTTTCAGGACCACAAATATTCCCAAAAGTCTTTTAGCTGTTCAGTAGTGTCGATTGGGTTAAAATAATAAAGTTTTAAACAATTATATAATAAAATTTAAAGTAATATGAAGATTTAATAATAAAATAACTGTCATGATAACAATTAATAATAAAAAATAAAATAAACTATATTAAAAAAAATAAATTACGTTACATCTATCATGGTATTTCATTTGTTATTAAATTTTAAGAAAATTTTATAGATTTTTTTTTTCTATAAAGCATCTTTGAAAGGTAAATAAGTCAAATAAATTATTAGATAATTGCAGAAATATGTTCATTTGTAAAAAAAAAAAAAAAAAAAAAAATTACTAGGTAGTTAAAAACTCCAATGTGTTCACTTAGATTTCATATATTAGGTCATCCCATAAGTTCTGTCCGTATTTTAACTTTTTGTTAAAATGAACGAAATTTAAAGTGTTTTATAATGTCTAATGGAGCTGAACATTATTTTTATGTTTAAATGCATTTAAACTGATCAAATTTTATTTCAGAGAACAATAAAATTAAATTTTGTTTGATTAAAACCCTGCTAACATGAAAGTACCCAAGAATCATTTGAAGCACATAATGCTTTATGAATTCAAGAAAGGAAACTCAGCAGCCGAAGCAGCTAGAAACATTCACTCAGTTTATGGAGAGGAATGTGTGAATGAAAGAACTTGCAGAAGATGGTTTGCAAAATTCAGAGGTGGAGATTTCACCCTTGAAGATGTAGATCGAACCAGACGTCCAGTTGAGTTTAATGAAAAGCTTCTTGAAGCAGCCCTTGAAGAAAATCCTGCTTTATCAGTTCAGGAATTGGCAGTGGTTCTCAGTTCAAACCATACAACTGTTCATCGTCATCTTCAACAACTTGGAAAAGTTCCTAAACTTGGAAAATGGGTGCCTCATGAATTGTCTGAAAACAACCTCAAATCCCGAGTTGACATCTGCTCTTCTCTCCATTCTCGCCAACTTGTTTCACCTTTTTTGGATAGACTTGTGACTGGCGACGAAAAATGGATCTTTTATCGAAATGTTAAGCGTCGTAGACAGTGGCTTAGTAAAGGGGAAGGACCCCAGCCACAGCCAAGAAGGGAACTTCATGGGCAAAAGGTTCTTCTTTCAATCTGGTGGGATTGCCAAGGAATAATCCACTTTGAATTCTTACCACCTAATGCAACAATTAATGCTCAAATATACTGTCAGCAATTAGAGCGTTTGAACCAAGCTTTGAGGAAAAAAGACCTGCTCTAGTGAATCGAAAACGGGTGATATTTCATCAGGACAATGCGTGACCACACACAGCAAGAATCACGTCACAAAAGATTGAAGAACTTGGTTGGGAGAAAATTCCTCATCCACCTTATTCTCCCGACCTTGCTCCTTCAGACAACCATTTGTTTGGTAGCTTACAGAATCATTTGGAAGAAACAGCTTTTGTACCACCGGAAGAAGTTAAAACTGACATTTGTGAGTTCTTCGAATCAAAGCCAAAAGAATTTTACAGTAATGGAATTAGTAAGCTTGTTAATAGATGGAAGGAAGTCATGTATAATCAGGGAAAATACATTGTTGATTGAATCTGTAATTAAATGTAACATTTGGTCACTTGTTTCAAAATTCGGACAGAACTTATGGGATGACCTGATATTTTATGTCAATTCTGGTCATCCATAATAGTTATTACCCCCAGAACTTATAAGTCAATCATCAGAAAAATAGAACCTGTCGTTAAGGAATGCTTGTATATTACTTTTTTTATGCTAGAAGTTAAAAATATTTGTTTCAAATCAGATTAATTTAACTTTGCTAATTTTACTCAATGTGTTGCAAATATATATATATATATATATATATATATATATATATATATATATATATATATATACACTAATAATAAAATTCCTTTCCTTGAACTACGCAACCACCCTGACATAATCGTAAAAAAAGCTGACAAGACCAACATTTTCGTCCTTCTAAACAAATTAGATTATAACAAAAAACTTGACTACATACTCCATGATCACATAAAATTTAAAAAACTCGACAAGAATCCGACCAACCAACTAAAATCAAAGCTTAATAAACTCATTAATGCTAATAATGCCGAACAGAATTCTTTAAAACTCTCTAAGAGTGTTGGTGATTATAGGCCTGGTTACATATACGGCAATATAAAAACACATAAACCTAACTATCCTCTCCGTCCTATCATATCACAAATTCCAACTCCTGTATATCAACTAACAAAATACATCAACCAACTCATTACTCCTTACCTTCCTAGTAAATATAGTGTTAAGTCAACATTAGAAGTAATCCAAATCCTAAAAAGTGAAAAACCCGACAATGAAATCATGGCTTCACTTGATGTTGAAAACTTATTTACCAATGTCCCTGTTAGTGAAACTATTGACATAATTATAAGAAATATATACAGTAACTCATCTTTACCTCCACTTAAAATTAATCCTAATATATTACGGAAATTACTATTAGCTTGTACTACTGAAGTCCCTTTCTTAGATCATAATAATAATAATATATATATACAATGTGATGGTGTCTCTATGGGTTCAGTACTGGGTCCGACATTTAGCAATTTCTATATGTCGAACCTGGAAAATAAGATATTTACAGACTTTAAAAAACCATCCATCTATGTAAGATACGTTGATGATATTCTTATGTTAGTTGAAAATACAGATGAAATACTTCAACTACAAAAATGTTTCCAAAATAATTCTGTCCTCAAATTCACGTATGAACTCAATACTAATAATACAATTCCCTTCCTTGACATATTGATAAACACAAATAATAACAAATTTACTATTTTGCCATATAAAAAACCTACTAGCATAAATTCATGTACACTTAACTACAAGAGCGAATGCCCATATTACTACAAAATAGCAATTATAAAAAATCTAATACATCGTGCAGAGACTAATTCATCCACAAAACAGATTTTTTACCAGTGAACTAAAGAATATAAAACAAACACTTGTTAATAATAATTTTCCAAACTATATAATTGATGAACAAATAAGATGCTTTCTTAGAAATCTCAATACTAAGCAAATAGTACATAATACTGCTTCTACTAATCTCAAACATATTAATCTCCTATATCGTAATTATAAACAAGATGAAAATATACTAAAAAAATTAGTAAATACTAACATATCTACAACAGATCCTAGCAAAAAAATTAAGTTAATTATATACTACACTAAATCTAGTATATCCAACTCAATTATTCGCAATGATTCTTCTCCCCCGGTTAGCGATTTGAAAAAAAAACAACATAGTTTACAAATTCAGGTGCCCTTTGGGAGATTGTATCTCCAACGAACTAAATACTATCTATGTTGGTCACACCACAAACTCGCTTTCACGACGTTTGACATTACATTTGAATGATAACTCTAACATTTTTAGGCATTTAAAACAACATGCCTGGCCGCATACACAATTCCGGAAAATCCTCGTCGAAAACACAACTATACTTAAACATGAAAACAAACAAAAACTAAAAATTCTTGAAGCTATATACATAAAACAGTTGAAACCTAACCTGAACAAAATAAACTATGAAATCTCCACAAATATCCTTAAATACCTATAATTAGTAACAGAAGCCATTGGTTCATACCAACGGCTTTCCATACTCAATACTTATCGGATTCACTCTCGTGGTCATGTGTGATGTCATGAGCTGTCGTGCGATTTTCGCTTTCAGCGTCTTATATGCACATGTTTATCGTTGCTTGGAAATCATCCATGTAAACAAAAACAGACTATCATCAATTTCTTGTTCGTGTATTGCTTAATATATTGTGTAATTGTCATCTTTGATAATGGCTTATGTAAGCCGAAAGCTTAGAGTGGATTAAAAAATATGTATCAATATTGTGATTTTCTTTCATTGTTTAATGATAATGTTATTAAGCGTATCAGACGATATGAAAAGAACTTACATAAAATATATAGACAACACTTATCTATATTATTTAATGAAACATGTATGAATATATATATATATATATATATATATATATATATATATATATATATATATATATATATATATATATATTTCTTTTTCTTTTGAAATATTTTTAGGAACGATAATTTTTTGTTTACAAATTTCTTAAAATTAAAAAAAATGACTGCTTTTACAAAAATTTTCTTACTTCAGCAAAGAAGTTGAGATTCTTTTTTTTTTTTTTTTTTTTTTTTTTTTTTAAATACACCAGAATATTTTACTGGCCGGAAATAGTAAATTTAATCCTTTTAGCTTTCAATTAATTTCATTTTAAATCTTAGGGAGTGAAAATTTATGAGATTAGTGGAGGTACCTACATTTCATCCTTGCTCTCTGCAGGAGAAGCACTAAAACTTGGGGTTGTGTACCCAGAAGCCCTGTCAACCTATAAATAAAATGAAGTCTTTTTGTTCTGGGCATCAGAACATTTTTTCATGAACTTTTTTGTTAAATTGCATTTTCTCCAGCAACATGGAGTATCCTTGCTACATTACAAATTTAAAGTCAGAAGAACAAAGAAACAAAGTAATCCAATTAATATTGAACCCTGGAATACAAATTAATATTGAACCCTGGAATACAAATTAATATTGAACCCTGGAATACAAATTAATATTGAACCCTGGAATACAAATTAATATTGAACCCTGGAATACAAATTAATATTGAACCCTGGAATACAAATTAATATTGAACCCTGGAATACAAATTAATATTGAACCCTGGAATACAAATTAATATTGAACCCTGGAATACAAATTAATATTGAACCCTGGAATACAAATTAATATTGAACCCTGGAATACAAATTAATATTGAACCCTGGAATACAAATTAATATTGAACCCTGGAATACAAATTAATATTGAACCCTGGAATACAAATTAATATTGAACCCTGGAATACAAGTGGTCACATGTTTTAGGTGTTTTTAGCTTTGAGTTATAGAGAATACTTAGGAAAAAACCTTTCCCTTCAAATTTGCAAAAAGTATCAATTCAAATCGCTTTGAGTAGTGCTAATATTTTTAGCTCAAAAGATAAAAGCAGATGAAAGTTAGGGGTAAAATAAATGTCTGTCTGTGTGCTGAAGAAACTTTTTAACTATAAACCATTCTATAAGTCCGACCTAAAGGTAAAAATTCAGGTTTGTTATTAGTGTTTCCCTTTCAATGGCTTCACTCTCTCAGCTTATTTTTGTCTATTTAATAAACTTCGTTCATAATGTTAATTATGTTGCTTTAACTGCACTTTATTTTGTTAGAAGGGTAGCTTTTCATATCCCTCCTTTTAAGGAAAACTACCAAAAACAAGTTTTACTTCAGGTCTCTTTTTTTCTTTTTTTTTTTTTTCTTTTTTTAAATTCTGGATTAGGACTCAGAAACCAATTTTAAAAAAATGCCTGATTATACCAAAAATAGCATTTAAAAAAATAAATTTACAGAATCTACTGTTTAGGAGATGTTAACAATCTTTTAATCTTAATAGAAAAAGATTAAAAAATAAACGCGTACACAAGTCACAGAAGTATATTTTTATTACTTACCTTGATTGGTTGTGTTTTTTATTGTTTTTTTTTGTGGGGCGGGTGGGATGTAAAAAAAAAAAAAAGTATATATCAGTTTCTACTTTCCAAAACAAAGGAAAGCTCTTAAAACATTTCAGTATCTATGATGGATTAATTAAAAAAATAATCATTTAATATCAAACTATTATGGGATGTGTTGCCTTTTCTCCAATTTAAAATTTAGTCCCTGAAATTCTGTGCTTTTAGATGAAGTAAAAGTTTTGTACTAAACATAAAAGAAATCCTTCCATGATTTTGATCTTCAGACACAATGTCAAATAAAAAAGGGAAATTTTCACCCACCATCTTCCTAGTAGGATGACCTATAACCCCCTTCTGCTTTTAAATGAAGCCACAACGTAGAACACTGGCAACCCACCTAAATTACCTGAAATTATAACAGTGAATTCCAGAAAAAAGTGAGCTTCATTTTCAATATGGAGTCAGTAAGCTCCTAAGAGGTTTGGACAGGGAAAGTTTCTGTAAAACTCAATTAGCAAAAGCAGAAAGCAATTAAACAAATGAATTAATATTTGTATTTTACAAGCTGTTAGCCAAGTAATTATCAGGTCAAACCTCTTGTGATTCAACACAATATTCTTTATCACGGTAACCATAAAAGCCATTAAAAACTGGAATGTTACTTGCTCGGATGAATGTTCCATGAATTCTTTTTTTCTCTGACAAATACTGATAGTTTTTATCATTTTAGATTTTTTTAAACCTAGATTATAAAAGCAAATATCTAAAAAGGATTTTAAAATATTTCTACAAATTTGAGGTCATTTTTGCAAAACTAAATCAAAGCTTATATCCATTACCTTGTACATCCCCAAAACCAACTGAAGAAAAAGTTTCGAGAAATTCATTGATATGTTGGTATTAATTTCTGATTCAAAGTTGAATTCAAACTTTGACAAAAATATAATGTAAACTAAAATATCTCTCTACGAAATAAAATCGTTGACAAAGATGATTTCATTCTTTTTTTTTTTTTTTTTTTTTTTTTTCTTCATTATAAAATTAAGTAACTTACATGCACAGTTAAAGATGAGGGAGGGAGTGCTTTGCGAATCAATCTTCTGTCACAAAATTAAAAAGAATACATTTTTTTAAAACGATGTCATCACCATCCACTGATCTTGACAAAGTCAAGGGGAGATAACTTAATTTTTACAAGTTTGCAGGAAACCAAATGAGAAAATTCCCAAACACCTGCAGAGTGGAGAAAAAAAAATGTGGAATGTCCAAGGATGGAAACTAATAAGGGGGAAACTCCCAAACAAGTCAAACTAATCTTGCCTCATTTATTTTAACAATTGTGTTTAGTTGGAGGCAGCCAACAACTTCAAAGTTCTGCACTTTAAATAAAATTTCTTTCGTAACAACCATGTTATCTTTTATACAGTAATGTTAACAAATCGAAATGAAATTTGCCCAAAACTCCAGATCCTAAAATTCTGATTGTTGCTCTTTCCTGAAAACCAAAGAATCTGTTTCAGAAACATTTTTCTCGTCAAGAGATCAATAAAGATCTAAATGAAATTGTCACATTTTCACCTGCTTGACAAAATCTGAACGATGTTCTTATGAAATTCTTTGATAGTCAAAGTTCAAAGTTCATTATTGACTAAAATTAGTGCAGCACATTTGATAATGAGGCAAGCAATCATTTTTATTGTCCTTAATTGGATGAATAAAGTATTTATCTTTGAAACAAGATAACTAATTTTTGATGGTCATTTGATCAGGTAAATTGTCATGCATCATCCGTTGAAAACCAAGACACAATGACTAACTTGTCACACATGATTGTCCAAAGGGAAAAATAAAGTCACATGATCAATAGATATGTTATATAATTTTTTTTTAAAAATGTGATTTCAAATCCTTTTTTTATTAAATGAAGAATATCTCTGTATTTATTTTATTTATTTTTTTCTTGCTACCAAAAAGAGCAAAATGTTGTATTTGGACCATCAGATGAAAGTGGGGGGCTGAAGAGGGGTGGGGGCTGAAGAGGGGGTGGGGGATAAAAAGAATAACATTAATTTTTCATTTGTTGAAAGAAAAAAATATTTTCCCAGTGCTGTTGCTGGTTTGATGGTATCATCAAAATTCCTCCAAGAGCTGCCATCAAATTAGTTCCTCCAAGACTTTCCCACAACCCCATAAAAATCTAAAACCACATATCTGGCCCTCTTTGACCTTTTCATCAAACATTAATTAAAAGGAAAACAATAGCAAGTTTCCCTTTTCTTTTTTTCTTTTTCTTTTTTCTCTTGTAAAATGTAGCTGTGTTTAATAATAGTTTCTGAGCAGCCATAAGGAATGGGACCTTCATCTTTCAGTTTGTCATTCCACCATCCTTCTGAGAGACTGCAATAAATGCAGACAAAGTAAAAATAACTTTAAATGTCTTAAATCCCAAAGATTGGTCATAATCTCTGCAAGCTAGAGTTGCTTGTAGTCTGAATTAATAACAAGATCACAAAAAACGGCAAATCTTTTTGTCAGTAAAAACGGATTCACCTTTACAAAGCTCAATATCTGAACAGTTCACACAATCGATTAAATTAGCGTATGAGGAGAGCTTAGCTTTTTATCTGACGGCCAGTATCATCAACTGGTCAGTAGAGGACATTCTTTCGGCCATGTTTTTTGATGCAACGGTCAACAAGTGCTAAAAGCTCCCCTGCTGCCATGTTCACGATTTGTTGTCTTCCTTTGCGATAAATGTCGACAAGGAATATATTGTCTTTCTGAAGTTGTTGAAACAGCTGCAAAAGAAAAAAAAGAAAATTCTTCTTGTAGGTTACTTTTGAGAGAAGGTAATTCTATGTGATTCTCTTTACATGACATTCAAAAGTGACTTTTATAAGACTAAATGGGAGTTAAACAACAAAGACAATGGCTAGAAAATGCAAAACTCAATACAAGTATTTACACAATTTACTTTGTTCAAACTGTTGTACTGATCTTTATTTTCATATTCACTATGTTTCACCCATTGTACACACTTGGATATATGCTGGAACTTCAAACCGAACCCTGTATGTCATCCACTGAGGTTCTAGTTCCACATGTCATGCCTTTCCTGGATATCTTAGTTTCAGTTATTTACTTTTAGTAACTCAAATCTCCAAGTTTTTGTTCACCTCTTCTCTGGCCAGGTATTGATATCAATACAATAAAGACAACAGTCCAAATAATGTAAATGGTTACAATACCTCATCTCGGAACTAATACAATACCTCATCTCGGAAGAGACAATTTGTACAATTTTGTTATACCATTTTGTATTAAAATGAAACTGTTCATAAAATGGGAAGTGGAGTAAAAAAAAAAAAAAAAAAAATCCTTTTTAAGGATTCATTTTCTTACATATGAATGTTGCTGTGAAATTTACATTATTCGGACTTTTGTCCTCATCTTTGTCGACATATTTATTACAATGTTTCGGCCGTTGTACGCTCCGGCCTTCAAGTGGTTGGAATGTTGAACTGAACTCTTTATTTCGCTCACTGGGGTAGACGGTTCTAGTTCCATGTGCCATGTTTATCCTCAAGGACACATAGCACAGTGGATAAAGGCGTTAGTTAGATCTAGTAACAGGACCCAAAGTGTGTGAGTTCAATACCTGGTTAAGGCAGTGGAGAACTTGGAGAGGAGAATTAACAGAAGATAACTGACAACTGACATCTATTAAACATGGCATGTGGAACTAGAACAGTCTACCCCAGCGAGCGAAATAAAGGGTTCAGTTCGACATTGCAACCGACTGAAGAAGACCGGAGCATACAATGGCCAAAACATAATAAATATGGTGCCAAAGGTCTGAATAATGGAAATAGTGTACATAATATCCCATCTCAGAAATATAGACAGTTACTATTTTACATTGCTGATATGGCAGTAGATGTTCAAGCCTGCCAATATCCTTTAATTTTTTTTCTAGTTTTGTCTCCTTAGAAAGCTGGATGGATGTTTGGTGAAATGATATGAAAGTACATACAAATTTAGTCAGTGAATTTGTTCAAGTTATGAAAACCAAACAATGGATGTGAGCCTGGTCAGATAGTGAATAATGTGTCTCAGCAATGTCTACAAGCAAAGCAGGCATTTTCTTTTTCACTGCAAGTGAAAACCTAGAAAATAGTGTTCTTGCTTTCTCTTTTAATACTTGTGATTTCTGGATCTGTTGTAGAGTTTGTCAGATAACTGGAAGGCATTACTTTTATAGCATCCTTCATTTAATTTGTTTGATATTTCAAGAGTCTGAATGGAAGTTCTTTTATAAGAATCTTTTTATATACATTGCAAAGATGTCCTGGAGGCTCATTATTAGTGATGTTGATACTAGATTCATTGATAGTTTCAGGTTTTTCAACATTTGGTACAACATCACTATCTCAGCAATAAGCTGTTTAACCTTCATTGCTGTGTATTCCACACAAACAAAAAACCTCAATTTATGGACACTTTCTCTACGAAGAAGTCTTAATTTTTGCATCTCACACGCTATATTTAATGCTACAGAACAATGTACTGATGTTTTTCATGTATTAAGAAACACAATACAGATGTAAGTAATTTTTAAATTGCATTATATGGAAGTTATTGGTGGCTAAGAAGAAAAAGGAATTTCTCAATTGATTTGGAATAAATTATTTCAATATATATGTGTCGGTTTCAAAGCAGAAATGACTGCAAAACACTTTCCCCTGCTCAGTTTATAGGGAGAAGCACACAAATGCATTCTGGGATTTCTTCCTCGCCAATAAGATAGGCCACTTCTTAATTTGATCTGACTTGGTCCCAGCTTGTCTTATGCCTTGAAGGCAGAATGCTGCATTTGTTCATCTGAATGTTTAATATTGGGGGGGGGGGGCTGTTCGTTTTTGTTTCTTGCAAACTTGTCAATTCTGTTTGTTGGACATTTCTACCATTTATTTTACATGTAATCATGGACACTCGCTCTACAAAATGCAATAATAGGTTCATTTTTTTTTTTTTTTTTTTTTAATCAAAATCTTACTGAACAAGAGCAACAGTCACCAACAATTGTTTTTCTTAAATGATTTCGGCAAAAGTATTTGCATTAAAATTTCAAAACCTTACTCTAAACACTTCCTTTTATTTCCATGTCGACTGTCGTCAGCCTCCATCTTAGTTTATTGTAAGGAGGGAAAATGGTAGAAATCCCCTCCTGTGGAATGAAGTAAAAGTACTGGAGAATCAAACATTTGAAAGAATCTGTATATATGCAGACCTCTTAGAAGGCCAAGTGTAGACATAAATATATAGGAACTGTTAATAAAGAAAGTTAACTAACAGCAAAGCTTCAGCAGCAGTTACAGTAAAAAGGTAAAGTGTAGTCAAGCATGACATGTAGCAGGAGCACTCATCAGTTGGTAAGGTTAGGTTTAAGGCTCCATGTTCTCCACTCTGGATTATTCTTAATGAATTATGGTTAGTGACATAGCAATTGTGAGTTCAATCTCTGGGCCAGGTAGTGTGTACTTGGAATTAATAGAAAAGGATTGAGCACTACTAAATAACTGGATGAGTTATCTCTGGGTATGAGCAGTAGATGAACACCTACCAAGCCCCCCACACACACACACACACACCGGTAGATTAAATTAAATGGTTCCATTCAGAATTCTCTGAAGGTCACCCAAATTGATAAGCACCTGATGACAGTCAGATGGTGGAAATGTTGTGATTCAGCAAATCCTGAGACCCTCTATACAGTTTGTTTACCCCACCCACTCAATCTGATAAAAGATGCTAAATCCTATTCTCTTGTGGGGAAGAAGAAGGCAACTTTTTTTTTTATTTTCTCAGCTCTGTGATATGGTTCTCATGTTTCACAATTGCAGTTTTCTGCCCTATATTTGCAGATCTATAATTGACTTCTTTCCCATGAGATTACAATTTGTTAACCAACTTTTTCAAAACAAATTCAAATCCAATTATATTTCCTCCACTCAAAGCAAACAAGAGAAAGGCCAGTCACTCAGAATTTTTTTTTCTTAAATCAATTTAGTACCCTTCATTCTTCAGGACACATCATGAGATACCCAAACTTTGAGATTGATGAATTCCTAACTTTACTATAGTTTTATGGTTAGCAAGGATTTGCAAAGGCATGTTTGAACTTTTTCTTTTTTTTCCTCCACACCCTGGACAAATGCCATTTTAGCAATGGCTAAAAAGATCCTTTTGATAATGAACAAAAGACCTTTCAACATTGAAAGCCAGGTTCCAACCACAAAAAGTTTAGATGTGCAGTCTGTGGAACAATAAACATCTCAGTACAAGTTTTTTTTACGTCAGAAAGCTTATAGAGATTATATATATATATATATATATATATATATATATATATATATATATATATATATATATATCAAATTATTTAGGAAGACAGACTTAAATATTTCGACTTGATTAACTCCTGATTTCCATTTAATCAGGTCCATGGAAATCTTTTCTTTTCTAGCAAAGCTTTTAACAAATTCATGAAAGTAAAAGATGACATCAGTCTTATCAGAATCATTTTGTCCAGAGACTCAAATTCAATAAAACAATTGTTCGATATTTGTTATTATTAACAATAATGTTCACAAATTTAATATCTACAGATTGTATAAAATTAGACTGAAAAGTGTGAGATTTGAATTAAAATTCAAACTATGACTTACATGCTCTCCAAGTCCACAGACTGTAGTGTTTGACGTGCCTACTGGAGGGGAAGCTGTTGTGCAACGGAAACAGGCCATTGTCTTGTAGGCAATATTGGGAAAATGACAATGATTGAAATAGTCCAACCATTCTATGCTGTATTCTGTGAAGGCATTAGCACCACCAAAATGTATCACATGACCTGCAGAAGAGAATGTTTTTTAAATACTTCAAATAATTACTTCTGATTCAGTTGCATGTTATCACAGATTAACTTTCAAGTTATGGAAAAAAAAAATTGATAAAATTCTCAATTTTTGTGTGTAGGTGGTGAAAGCATTTTAAGAGATAAATATACAAAAAAAATCAAACATGCAGTTTTTTTTCGTTTTTAATTTTAAAATGTATTTCTTATTAGGATTCTAATTTTATGGCATTTAATCTGGAGAATTGCATTTTTAGTTCCTTAAATCCTTCAACAAGAGAAGAAATCTGATTAATTCATTGGTTTCTCAGCTCCTTGACATTTTTAGCCTTTTTAAATTTTGGTGGGGATAAAATTAAATAACAAACTCTGATTCTTTTTAACTTAAAATAAATCTGTGTGTGAAAGATTTTCTTACTTTATGATGAGCATAGCTTCAGGAACATTCAGAGGTTAAAGAATTTTTAATATTTGTCATCCAGAAATAATTGTTTGCCAGAATATTAAAAAATAGGACAATGGAAGAATTAATCCAAATGACAAGACACTGGTTGAAAATTAAAGCATTTTTTCAATTATTGAGCTCTAGTTTCGTTTATAGATTTTCTGGTTTGTTCTTTAAAGAAATAGACAAGGCAAAAGGCCATAATCGATTTGTCATAACGTTGATAAGTAACAAGACTGTGATCAAAAGTTATTTGAAGTTCTCAAAATTACAGAAGGTGACATTTTAACTTTCTGAAAAGCAGACGTGTTTTAGCCAATTTTGTCAAAGACATAACGAGAGTTACTTCCCTTGGTTATTTTCTTCCCTCCTTTTCTGATTTTGTATGAGCGTTATTTGGAAATTCCCAAAGCCAAGAAATGTTGCTTAAGTTACAGGAAAAGATACACCAGTGTAAGAAAACAGTTTTTAGATAGAGAACAAAATGAGAAGTTGTCCCCCTTGAAAAGAAAAACTTTAAGGTGGGCATAGTTATCTCCTCCTGAAATTTTTATTTCGGATTTGAACTTATTGCAATTATTTTTCTTACTTGTTTTAGCCATCAATGTTTCTACTTCCATCTTACAAGGTGAAAAGGCAGAGAAAAAAAATGATCTGTCACAGTCAACTGGAAGATCCTTCAGACATGAGCATGCAAACGGGATATATGGGTGCTAAGCTTCACCACAGCAACCCAACATCCATACCCGCTCATGGGTTTGATGATGCACTTCAAATTAATGATTTCATAAATCATTGTGTTCTCCACTTTTGTGCTCTTGTGTCAAACTTTACTAGCTTTAGTAAATACATAGAATGGAATATTTCTACTGTAAAAAGTTCAATCTTCACTTGATTTATAACTTTTTTTTTTTTTTAATCATTTCATCCCAAGTAAGACAATAAAGCCACTAAGACGCAAAGAGTTACTGAGAGTGAAAGAATATTGAGAGGGGACAGGATTCAAGGAGAGAGAGATGACGATTGACATTGTGTTTAAATTTTCAAAACATCATATTTGACGGAAAGCAAGAACTCAGAAGAGATCCCCAAGCGAGAAAAACTCTTAGCATGTAACTAACAGTTACATGTAGCTACTTCAACTGTAAAATGAGACCTAGCTGCCAACCTAGTACTGTGTTCAAATTCATAAAGTCAAGATAACAAAAAAAAAAGTTCATCAGAACAATTACTATGAAAATATTTATAGAAAAGGCACAGGGGAATATGATGGCAGTGAGACGGTGACTGAAGCCAAGATGCCAGATCAGGGCCGATAACATTGCAGATTCTACTTTGGATTTTATCAAGGATATCTAGATATATAGCAGAAGCACCAGACCAGATGTGGCAGCAATATTCAATGCATGAATGAATGGTAGACGTACACAGTCAATCATACAAGTATAACATAAACTTTCTAAATCTTAGGCAAGATTTAATAAAAGCTTCTACAAGGTCACATGAGCATATACAAAGATTTTTCTGAGAAAATCATTTTTTTTTCTAAATTTATTTATCTAAAACAGACAAATTTTAACCTTTGACTATTTTGAAAAAGGTATAAAATGTTAATTTATACTATTTTTATTTTATTTTTTAAAATTTAACCTAGGTAGCTTATATAACATAAATGTCAATATTTAAGTAATTTTGTAACTGCATAAGTTAATTTTCTGTCTGCTCCTAAATAGGGGAAATGAGACTGTGGAACCAATAATAATAATAATAGAAGCAAATATCATTTCAATTGTCAGACTTTATTATTAAATACTAGTCTTTTTAAAAAGTTTTGTCAGAACTTATTTCAGCAATAATTTTTAAAAAAGTATCAGTTATAAAACCCCAAAACATTTAAAAAAAGTATTTTAAAATGTTTAGAATAATGGAGGGAAGAAAAAAAAATAGTTTGTTTAGTCTGATTTAGCATACCAAAATTTGTACTGACACTCTTGAAGATGTTTTGTTTACAGATCAATTCAATAATTAAATAGAATTTCTAAAGTAAAAAGATCCTTCTCTACTTTGTAAAGAGAAAGAAAATTTCCTGTTGCCTTTAGAAAAACCCTCTTTTTTTTTTCTTTTTTTTTTTCCTTCTGTCAAAGGGCCTGTCAAATTACAAATATTATACTGAATTTATCTTTCATAGTAAGATAACATTTAGGTATTGGTTCTAAAATAATTTTAATATTGTTTTATTTTCTAGTATAAGTGCCAATTTTTAAAATGCTAAAGAAAACAACTTTTATTTGATAGCTTATCTCAATGTTTTCAATGCAATGTTTGACTCTGGTGTTTACTGGCTAAGGGTCTTACTTTAGGTTCCATGCTGCCTAAAAGTAATTGTAGATCTCGTTTTGTAATTTGCAGGCGGTTTCTTTGATTAGTAAGAAGCTGTGTAACTGCATTGAAACCACATTCAGCCATATTGGAAGTTAGAAAAAAGTTTGATAGCTTCCCTCAACTTTAGATACCATTCAGAAATTTCCTTTTGTAGCCAATATTGAATAATTTTTTAAATTTGAGGTGGGGGGGAAAAATGGATAGATACACACTGCCTCTCTATTTTCACTCCCCCCCCCCCCCGGCCAATAAAATAAAAACTCTCTGCTCTTTCAACATAACAGAGCCCACAAGGGGGCACTAGCACCCACATTGGGAAATCTGATCTAATTTAAGTAACCAAAAGTCACATTCTTTTTATTAATGTTAGAATGTCATAAATTTAATTCTCGTATTACTCTGCTGGGTCATGTGTCCAGAATGTGTCCCACTAGACTCCACGTATCATCCTGTTTGAACTTGTCCATGAAAACCCAAAATGATACCTCAAGGATCAGTCAAAGACATTCTGATACAGGCCAACATCAATCTTGAAACCTGGGAAACCATTACAAAAAATCAGAAATCTGCGAAGGACCATCGTAGGGGGGAACGAGACTTTCGAGTCCAACTGTCAACGTGAAGGGAGATCTACATTGTGCTGTCAGGAGGGCCTGACAGATCCAAGCTGCATCCACCACCCACACTCCTCTGTGACTCCTGCTCACGACTCTTCACAGAACAGGAATAAGGACAGAGGACAATGATCTCCAATGGCAAGCAGATACTGACTATGACTATATTATTATTATTATTAAGAGATCAAGAAAGTTTTACATACAACTAGAAGCAATGAGAAAATTCATAATTTTTATCACGTAAAAAGTAATGATAACATGGACGCTTGCAAATTCTGTATGACCAACCAAAATATGTGCATCAAACTCGGTTTGCCAAATGCATTACACAAAGGAAGGAAGAATCCCCTGAAGAATCGGGCTTTGTTCATGGCTTCTGTAAAATCTCAATTTGGGCAGGGGGTTCTATTCTACAAACAAAACCTTACGTCAAATGATAAAAATCTTGGCCTTACCTTTTGTTCCCATGAAATAATTGGCTGGCTGTTGTATTTTCGCTAACCAAACAATAAGTGCGTATTCGAGGAACAGCTTATCAGTTTTTGAAATGTCACTCAAACTGTTCGTCATTTTACTCAATGGTTGTAAGGATATTGTTTGGAGAGTAACAGATGACGGCCGAGGCGGTTCAACAAAACCTGAAAAAAAGAAAAGTATACAATATTATGGTAACTTTCTTTTGTTTTAATCTAGTGAGGTATTAACTTACAACCATTTGCAGACTGGGTCTAAAAATATTGGTTGCCAGAAGACAGAGCCCACCCACAACTGAAATGCTATCATTTAATTTTTATAACAAGTAAATAAAATGTTAAAAAAAAAAATACATATGAAAAAATGTATTTCTTTGTAATTTCAGTGTCTGTCCTGTACCTATTTTACTGGCAGTAGATACAAAAATTTAAATCTAGAATATCATAATTTATATATTTTAATTTTAAGTAATTGGTTGATATTTTTAAATAGTTTACTGCACGATTGACACATGAACAGAGTTGTTCAAAAGCACAATAGAGCATTCTATCCAGTCCACTATATTAAGAGCAATTGTTTGTGTTCACATGACGATTGTGTGAATCTGTCAATAATTGCTTCTGCATCCAATTTATCTAATGATACCTTTTCAATGGATAACATGTATGATTCCAAATTCTCTGCAGACAGTGAATTTCTTAACCTTGTCTTTATGATCTTCAACTTTGAAAATGTCTTCTCACATTGAACTCGAGTAACTGATAATGTGCCGATGACTTTATGAAGTTCTTACTCCTTTTTATTAATAAAACAGTTGTCTGTTTCTTTATTGCATTTTTATTTGATATAAGTGACCCACTTGCTGTTGAGCAAGCTGATACCCTGGCCTGTCTGCCATGACTCACTACAGTAGTACAATATGGTCTATAGAGCCAGCTTACTGTGATAACAAGATGCTTCTGATTGTTAAGTGTGATAAAAACACACATTAAAACAATTTTCCTCATACACTTAATCTATTAACCCATTAACTGCCAAATTTTTTTAATGCGCATTTTTGACCCAGACGGGTGTCTTAGGAAATTTATTTATTCCTTATGTTTAATTTCAGTTGTTACCATTGTTGTTTTTATAGAAAGTAGAACATTGTATGTATGTATATATGTGTGTGTGATGTATAAAACATCAAAAATAATGTTGATTAGAAATAATTTTTAAAAAATACTTTTCAAAATAGTTGATATTTTTCTACTTGTGAAATGTAAAATTACAACAAAAAGTGTCTTTTTACGGCTAATAATAAAAAACTTTAAAGGCTAAGTGTTGTAAAATCTACCTCCTGCAAATGCAATGTATGTAAGCAATTCAATGTAAATACAAGGAATAACGTGAGTTTAGTTTTAACAGATCCCCAAATGATGCTCATGGCAGGTAATGGGTTAAACTGTAAAACGGTCAAATTTTCTTAGATTAAGAGATAATCCTGGCCATGGATAAAATCATGGAAATTGGGATTTATATTCATAATATATACATTCTCTTATGGCAACAGCTTAAGAGTGAAAACCTAATCAAATCCGTTTTAGTTGTCCATTCACTTCCAATTGCTTCTTTCTAAAAAGCAAAAGCAAAATATGCTCCTTTCGTTTCTTGATCAGTTGTTAATGAAATAAATCAATCTTGAACACGTATCTGGTTTTTGATATCCACCTCGCTTGAGATAGTCCTGGAGACATGGATTTGTTTTTTGTATAACCAAAAGAAGAAATCTTTACAACATAATGCACAATTTATCTGACACATTTAGAAAAGCAGGTAAAATAGTTTGAAATGAATGCTACAAAAATTTATTCTTACTTGTGGAACTCTCCAGGCTTCTTTCTTTCCTGTCAAATATGACATTCAAAAATTTCATTTAAATTGTCATCTTCTGTCTCCTTGAAACCTGTTTTGTTTTTTGTGTGTCCATTCTATGGTCTGCTGCTTCTCTTTTTTCTTTTTTTTTTTTAGTTAGGGTCTTCCTCATCTGACATGATACTATCAGTCTCCTTGACTGAATTCCAATATTCATGAAATTTTTCAAATGTCTATATTTCAACCACTTGATGTGACTGGAATCACTCTTCAAAGGCTTTAAGATTACCATTGTGGGTGTGATGGTGGCAAGACTGCTACAATAAAATTTACTCAACTTCTTTTTCCATCCTAACCTATGTTTCATGGTTCAGTTTTAGATTTGATCTCAACCTTCTCAAAATATGAAATGCAAACCAAAACTAATCAAAAATAACCTGGAAAATGAGAGACAAAAACAGCTTACGTCTCAAAATAGTGTAACCTTTGCCTAGAGAAGTAAATTGTGATAACTATCACTTGAAAATAAGATAAACCCCTAAATAAAAGATCTGACCTCATTCCCAAATGTTGAAGTCCTACTACACTACCTACAATTATATTTTGACTATAAAAGGCTATATAAAATTTTGAAACAAATCAATCAATTAAATAAAATACTATGATTTTGTTGAAATGTTCTTCCCAAAATCTGATCAGTATCAGAATATCAAAACTTTTCAGCCGACTTGTGTGTTAATTATATAACATTGTCACATTTATGATGAAAAGGTTTTTAACACAAAAACTTATCAAAATATTCTTACAAGAAAATTACAGCAGGTGATTGAAGCTTATGGTAATGTGACAGTAGGTGAAAGCATGTTTCAGGAATGGTTTAGAAAGTTTAAAAGCAGGTTCTGAATGCATGGACAAAGAGACAATTTCAGGACTTTGAAGAAAAATATGAAGATAAAAAGTAATTTACTTTGGGCAAAGAACATCAAAAAATGACTTCTTCCTCCCCCACTACTGAATCACAACATCTAACCTCTTGTTGCAAATGATATAATGGAAGATTCTTCAACAGGAAGTGCCGTTTCTAAACCTGACACCATCAACTGTTTTGCTCCAAGTTGTAAAATTTTTTTTTTTTTTTGTTTTGTCAGCAGTTTCAACCAGTTTAGAATCTCAAACAATTCCTTCAGTTAGAAGTGGAATCCTTCTTTACAACATAATGCACAATTTATCTGACACATTTAGAAAAGCAGGTAAAATAGTTTGAAATGAATAATGATGCTACAAAAAGTTATTCTTACTTGTGGAACTCTCCAGGCTTCTTTTCTTTCCTGTCAAATAAGACTTTCAAAAATTTCATTTAATACTCTTCTGTCTCCTTGAATCCTGTTTTTTTTTTTTGTTTGTTTAGTTGTTCATTCTATCCTCAATAACATTATCTAAGTTTCTTTCACTCTCAGTAACCCTTGCGTCCTAGTGGATTTGTTGTCTTTTTGGGATGAAAGGTTTAAAAGAAAAAAATTATCTGAATTCAAGACTGATAAAAATTCTAGTGACCTTTACATTAACATTATTCATAAATTACTCTGGCAAATTAATAAATGCCAGACAAAGCATTTTTTATTAATTTTTTTTTTCTCGATTAGTGTTTCCATCTGATGTCAGATGGAAACCCTGACTGATCAGATAGAATGTGTGTATGTAAGACAAACTCTTACGGTTCAAGTCTTACTAGAAGGTCAAAGAACAATTTAGCTGATAACTCTAGCAAGAAAGTTTCTTTGTCAAAAATAATGGCCAATGCAAAATTCCACAGATCTAATTCTAAGACCAAATTTCCTTGACATCAAATCACGGATGAGTGAATTTCTTCCCATTTGAGAATTGTTCATCTGTAACAGTCAGGCAGAAGACTTTTTGAATTTCCAGAATTTTTTTTCTTTTTTAGTTTAATCGACATACAAGTTCCTAGATTTTAAGATTTAAGTAGATTACTGAAGATTACCTTCAAGGGTTCCATCTTCTGAGGTCAAATCCAGAAGCTGGCTCAAATGAATTGCATCTTTACTGATTTTGCGCAATATTTTGGTTGAGATCTTTCGAGTTGTAATTGGTGGTGTGTGGTAGAGCTGTAATGACAGAAAGAGAAACTTCAGTTTAATCTCAACTTTGCAAGATAACCTGGTGTTGCCCAGGATCTAAAATAGAAATAATGAATTGTTTTGTTGGGTGGTTGTGGGTAGTTCAAAATGTATAATGCAGCTGTTACACCCCCCCTTTTTTTTTACTGTGTTAATGTCTAGTGTCTAATACACACTGGAAAGGTCATCTCTCATTTGGTGTGTAAAAGAATTCTGATCAGTTTTTAGAAACAGATTTGAA
>OZ038478.1:1855609-1863109 GCA_964036315.1 Acanthosepion esculentum
TTTGTTTTTTTGTATCGGTAATAAATCTGAGTCTCCATAGTAACAGTATCCCTAGAAGCTCGCATATACATAATAATTTATATATGTGTAATTTGGCAGCAACTTTTCTTTTAAACATGTGTTGAATGTTAAAGACAACATCGTCCTGCATATTTTCTTTTGAATTTTCTCATATTTTCTAATGAGACTTTTTATTTGAAAATGATATTGAAATAAATATTGTCCGTACAATAACCTAGTACTTTCGAACATCGTTGTTCATCTTCAGGGTCAAAATTTTTAGTCAAAATTTTTTAAAAACATTTGCCAATTGTCTTGTAGTGGAATTATGTTGCTACATTTTTTTTACAAACTAAATAAATGTCAAAATCCTTTTAATTTCAAAAGACGCGATGATGTTATCACGTGCATGGCAAAGATTTTTAATCATGTGACGGCGTGAAAAAGATTTTTATTATATAAGCCAAAAGATCGAAGAATACGTTATAAAATGTTTATAATATATTTAAGTTTTATAACGTATTCTTCGATCTTTTGGCTTGTATAATAAAAATCTTTTTCACGCCATCACATGATTAAAAATCTTTGCCAATGCACGTGATAACATTATCGCGTCTTTTGAAATTAAAAGGATTTTAACGTTTATTTAGTTTGTAAAAAAAATGTAGCACATTGATTCTGCTACAAGACAATTGGCAAATGTTTAAAAAATTTTGACCCTGAAGATGAACAATGATGTTCGAAAGTACTAGGTTATCGTACGGACAATATTTATTTTGATATAATTTTCAAATAAAAAGTCTCATTAGAAAATATGCAGGACGATGTTGTCTTTAACATTCAACACAACATGTTTAATTTATATATGTAGATGTAGCATGTTATTGGTGTATAACTTTATTTTTTATTTTTTGCATTTAAAATTAATAAAAAAAAAAAAAAAAAAAAACGATCCCTGTATAAAATATGGACAACCTATTTAACAAAATTTAAATTAGCTAACAGTCTTGACTCTGCATCTGAAAACTGCGTTATGCATGAAACTCTAAGTTGCACTAATGGTGAGGGGGGAAAAAACGTATTTTTATTAATATATAATTTATAGCTCTGTTATATTGCCTTGAGTGATGGTGTTAATATCTAAATTTTTCTCAAAAGTATCAAAAAGCTGGCCTGATAAGTGCTAATGAGTCATTTCAAATAATAATGAATATGTAATTTTTTTTTTCTTCTTTTCCAAAGGTTATTGCAAATCTTTATCAACAGATTATTCATAATGTTGATGATGTCCAAGACAGTTGAAAGAATTCAATCAAGAACAAAAGTTGCATTAGCGACCCCCCCCCCACCATCTCCTGGATTTGTATTTCTTACAGAAAAGAAACCAACCACATTAAACAAAATATTTTTCACTGCAGATGGCAGCATTTTTAAAATGTCTATAAAATATTCAAAATACATATAAATATTTAGTAAAATTGTTTTCTAGTTCTATCAAGCTCTGTAAAACTGTTCTACACCAATAGGAAAAATGTATATTTAAATTTGAAATCTTATTTCCTAAAAGTGCCAAGCTTAAACAGACCAACCCTGTCTGGTGAATTTAATAAATCTTAAATGAATTCTTGCTGTCTAAATATACATTTTATTTGCTCACACACACTCACACTTCACAGAAGGTAACCAAAAAAGAGTTTTGTCAAGTATTAACTATACAGGAAGAAAAAATAAAGGAAAAAAACAAATGCTTAAGTTTCACTTGAAGACGACAAAGGCATGAAATGAATCGATTGTTATTCAGGATCCGAGTTCTCATCCATTCAAAAATGGTTAATTCTTTTGTCATGAAAAGAACTCAAAGTTAATAGCAATGCTCATTTCTCTTGTGCGTCTTTTTTGCCAGTGACGCCTGCAGATGTTTCCCTGCATATGACGACATTTAATGCAAATACCCTGAACTTTTTTAAGTGGATTAGATTCAACACAAGTCCTCAGTTTGTCATCACCAATGCTTGCAACCTGTCCTTGTTGTAGTGCAGCTTATGTTGACTGATTTCCATTGCACCCCCCCCCCCCCCCCCGCTGAACTACTTTTGAGTAGTGCAATCACTCGCTTCAGTAAATGTGGTACATATTTTTGATCCAAGTTTCAATTTATACAGCAGGCGTTCTCTCGTCATCAACATATTGACAAATTACTACTGCTAGCATGTTCTTTTGAACGTTATCTAGTAGCAAATATGTGTCAGATTCATATCTTATACATGAATTATTGCCATCCGTAAAGGTTGATTTTCACAATGTTCACTTTTATTAATTTTAAGACCACACAAAATTTAGTCATTCGGTATTTGCTGAAACGAAGAATTTTTTTTTTTCTTTTTATCCATTACAAGCCATTGACAGTAGGTTTCTGTCATGATTTTTCTAAAACCTGCAGACATATGAAAGAATTGGATGATATATAAATTTTTAGATATTGGAATAATGTAAGGTAATTAAATGACTGTAAGATTTCTTTATAATGCATTTTGTCCTCCAGAACAACATTATCAGAATAAATGAATGTTTTCATTGGATAGAATGATATAAATTTGAATGTCAGTTATAATTATTTCATGGAAGGGGGGGGGGAGAATGCTGAAGATATGGAAACGATGAGTTTAAAATTTTTATCAGACATTTGGACAAATTCCTTTCCAACACTTTTGTTATTAAATTCTGCCACATTCCGATAACAGAAGATCTGCCAAAAAAGGTGAAATGTTGTATATATGAAGAGGAGAAAGATATTAAAAATATTACTCAAGATGCTCCGAGACTCTTTCATATTTAATGTGAAATGGAAAACTCATCAAATTTTTAAAAATAAGGAGATAAAAGAATTAATCGAAGCATAACATAAAATTTGTTACAACTCCTTCTAAACCAATAAGATACTTAGTTTATATTAACACTATTTACATTTGGACTGTTGTCCTCATCTTTGTCATATTCAGATCGGTCATTTGCTCCAGCCTTCTTCAGGTGATATACGTTGGAATTTTGAACAGAACATGATCCAATGGATAAAAGCATTGATTAATTCAAAAAGTGACCTGACCCAAAGAGTTGAAAGTTCAATATCAGGCCACAGCAGAAGGAACAGAAAACTCGGAGTTAGTAGGGTGAATTAATTGAAAAAAAATGATATATCCAAATGTGGAATTAGAACAATCAACCCCCTTGGACTAAATAAATGGTTCTGTTCAAAAGTCCGATGTATACTACCTGAAAAAGGCCGGAGTGTATAACAGCCAAAATGTCGTGAATATGGCAATAAAAATGAGGATAACAGTCTGAATGAAGTAAATAGTTACAATCTCAGAAATATAGACAGAACTTAATTTATACAAAACTAAATAACAACCTAAAATACGAAGCAGGTATTTACTCTATTACTTGTAATGATTGCCACAAGGAATACATAGGAGAAACTTAAAGGAATTTAAGTAAAAGATTATATGAACACAAAAGGGATCTTTTACAAAACAACACACTCAATGCATTAGTCACTCACCATAATGAGTCTGGATATAATTTCAATATAAAAAATTTCTGTTTTATAACATTTTCTTGGTAGATTTTACTAAAATGCAAGATAATAAATTAATGCTAGATGAAAAGCTTCCTCATATTCAAGCCAAGTTGTGTCATGGTTGATCAGCTCATAATTCATTGTGGTGAAATAGGCTGTTTGGAAAGTAATTACATAAGAAAAGTGAATGTTTGTTTTGGTATAACTCCCACTTAGTTTCTATTTCTATGACTGCAGACGAAACTTTTTTTTCTAATTCATATTGTTTTTTTAGTTTTTATTCTATAAAATTTTGTTTTACTGCCACAAGTCTGCAGGTTCAGAAAGCACTCAGAAAGTGATCTGTGTATAATTTATAAGGTTTTATATCTTTCCCTCGCAATTAAAATATGTCACCTGCACATATGGAAAGTGGAGCCCACAGCAAGACATTAAAATGGGACCTCTACCCCTTCTACGTGATAAAAATTCAAAATAGACCTACTCATTCAAAAATAAAAGTAAAGATCATCAATATATAATAAGTGTCGATTGTTTCCAGATGATTTAGTCCTTAATGCCAAACTAAAGGCATGAACTTGTTGGCCATTTTCGTGATGACAAAGCTGATAAAGTTTGCAAAAAACGAAAGAAAAAAACAATATTAAGTTAACAATTATATGCAAAGCAACAGCAATAAGGCAAAAAAAATTCACAAAGAAAGATTTTGACACAAAATTGGATACAGACAAGTGATCGCAGAATTCTGGCTTCAACACAAGAAAAAAATGGAACTATTTTACTGATTAGGAAAAACTCCCAGCATGCGTCTGGGTGTTCTCTCTCTAAATTTTGGGAGGGAGGAGTTTTTGCAGTCATTTCAATAGATAGGAACCAACTTATGAATATTACAGGAAAAATCATTTGGCACTGATGACATGTGCCTTTTACTCGTCATTCCCAAGATATGCCCCTGCCCACATCTGTCTTAACTCTGTACTACATCAATGAAAGAAAATCTCCTTTCAGCCAAGAACGGTTTACCTTTCAATCCCATGTGATACATAAGCCTCTTTTCTCGGATCTTGCGGGCTAACTGATGGATGGCTTGACTGTGAGCCACGCAATCATCAATATTGAATCCGTGGGGGGCAGCAGGTGCCAATGTTGTAACTGTTGGTTTTAATTCTACTTGTCGGCTGTTCAAGTGGGAAACTTTGATGAAAAGGGTTGTGTCCACATTCTTGTGGATTGTAGATTTTGAAGAATTTTTATAGATTACAGTCAGCAAACCTGGAAGAAAAAAGAAAAAAAATTTAAATTCAGACATTTTAAAAGAAGTAAAAAGAGAATGATAAAGTGGGAGAGATAACTGCACGTGACTGAGAGAGAGAGAGAAAAGACTGCAAATCTAAAAGTGTCGATGTTTGGTAAGAATTCAATGACAAGCAATAAATGTTCAAAAACATCATTCATGCATTTAAAACCTAGTTTGGTGAAAAATGGATGAAAATTATTGACAGTATAAAATGAAGACTTCTTTATAATACAACATAGTAAAAAAAAAAACAAATATTTTTTCAAATGCGCCCATACCACATGCATATAAGTATAGTTCTTGACAAAATATATAGATGTAGATCTGGACATTCATAATGTTGATATGTCCATGATCAGTAAATCATCTCCCTAAGTTCCTAATTGAATCTTTAAATCTTACATAACTGCATTCCACAAGATAATTGAAACTTTAATGGTGGATTTGGTTGGAAGACAAAAATTAAATATTAATTTTTCAACTAGTAATTTAAAAATATTTATTGCATTTAATACTTGCTAACCATTTTTAGTGAATTTAATTGTGAGCGCTGACATGTGTATCTTTGTGCAAAGTTCACGCAAATATATATGACAAGAAATATGATGAAAAGGAGAAATAACTGCAACATTCTGCAGGCATGCGCACATGAACTGGGGAAAAAAAATTAAATTTGCACCAATGAAAAATGGATATATAAAAATAGAGTAATATAAAAAGTTTGTCCACTCCTCAGAGTGTATTGAAGTGATTGCTAAAGGGTCCCCATCTACAAAACTCTAGTGTTATCTTCAGCATCATGATTCCAATTAGTTAAGTGACAAACTTTATATTTTCATTAATTCACACACACACACACACACACACACACACACACCTATTATACTGACTTAAAATATGGTTTCTTCACTACACAGGAATTACCATGTTTCTAAAACCGAAGATAAAAACTTCAAATTTAATTATATAATTAAAAGCATTAGTTCCGTTTCATCTTCAAGTGAATTTTGGAATAACTTTTTAAATTTACTGAGTTTTAAACACACATACAATCCATAATTTTTTGTTTACAAGGATACAGAGAAATCCAATCATTTAGACAGGGGCGGTAGGGTGTTCTTTTTATTAGCTATTATAGTATCAATTATGAGTTACGTTCGAAAAAGAGGTTAAGGCTAGGTAGGGTAGGGGTGGATTTTTCTACAAATTTTGACATCCGTTCAACGCATGGCATCTGTTTTTTGTTTTTTTTAATCAATGATTTCTCTGTACCCTTAAATTTGAAGATTTTTACCTTCGGTTTTTGAAACATGATAATTCCTACCATGTTTCAAAAACCAAAGCTAAAAACTTCAAATGTGTAGTGAAAAAACCATACTTTAAATCACTTAATTTATATTTGTCTGTAAATTTCCATTGAGCAGTGTTTTGTAAAAATATCAATAAGAACACCGGAATATATATCTTAATGTTCTTTCTTTTTTATATATATATATATATATACATATACACACAGTTTAAAAATCAGATCAGTTGAATCACATACCTTGGTTTCAACCGTATGGTATCCTCAGGCAATTTTTGTCAAATGACTTAACGCTATATTGTATTCAAAATGACATTGGGTGTAATAGAAATGAAGGAGGATGTGAAGAACGGGGAAGAAAAGAAAGGGTGTATTATAAACGTATCAGTAGGAGGGGGGATAACTGAATTTTTTTTTTTTTTTTATCCAGCCTTAAGCTGAATTTCCTAATATGTAAGCAAAGGACTAAAGGCTTCATTTTTCTGGTTCAAAAGGTTCTATTTTTTATTATATATAACGCTTTCACCTAATACAAAGTTCAAGTGCCGCTCAAGACAAAGGGTAACTGAATTGTTTCAAGAATGTAAGAGAAGATCAGAAGTGAAGATTATAAGGATAGGTAGGATATAGTTTCTTGAAAACTTTAAGATGATAGTGAGCAGCAAAGCAACCTCTTGGGAGTCTGTTCCAGAAAGTAGTGGCTCTTCAGAAGCTGCTGTTCAAATCTAACTTCTTTCTTACTAATGGAATATAAAGTAAATGAGGCTGACTCTACTCTGTGTCCATGAAATGTTGGAGTGTTTTCACCAACATTGTCACCAGTGGCAAATGTGAAATTGATGTCAATCGGACTTGGTCAATCTACAATATATTGTCTCTGGCAGTCAGAATGAAGGTCAATTGAATTCCTGGGTTGGCCAAGGGAAAAAGATGAGCATGCAAACCAAAGATGAGGTACAGAAGAACTCTAAAAGTCCAAAATCTCAAGCCAAATGAATATATGGGAAAAACTCGCTCTAGATTATTCATCCTGGAGGAAAAAGTGGTGCACAGACATTAAACAGAATCTTGTCAAGCATGATAGTTCAAAAGTGAGGGTCTTGATGTTAATCTCCCTGAGAATGTTGGCACCATGTGATTTAACATGTCATGGCTATGGTAGCATATGTCGGAATAAGGCAGGCCAAATACAGCGGGAAGTCATTCATGAAAGCATTTCTCCTTGCAGCAAGTGTGAAAAGAATGTACCACAGTAAAACATCATATGAAAGTTCACCAAAATATAACTAACACCGATTTCAAAAAGAACTATAAAAAAAA
>OZ038478.1:1865609-1990609 GCA_964036315.1 Acanthosepion esculentum
GAATACTATTAAGGAGAGAAAAAAAGAACAAGAATTAAGAAGACATAAGATATCAACTGACATTGCAATTAGATTTTTGAAGATCAAAGGCAATAAAGCCACTAGGATGCAAGAGGTTACTGAGTGTTAGAGAATATGAGAAAAAACTACTATTAAGGAGAGAGGACAAGAAAATAACAAGAATTAAGAAGAAAAAACATAATTGATGTCACATCTAAATTCAAAATTGATTGGGAAAGCAGAATCTCTAGAGTTCCTTAAACAATAGAATAAACTGTTAGATTAGAACTCCTGGTTACATCTAGGAGACGTTGCCGCCAATCTAGTACGGCACTTAAATTCATCTCTAGGTGCCATAGAGGAAAGATCATCAGCACAATTACCATGAAAAGTCTTATAGAAAAGTCACAAATAAGTTACATTACCAAGATGGGAAATTGACTAAAGATGAGATGCCTTGTCAGGAATTTGCAGATAATTGAGAAAAGGGAAACCTTATTAAGAATCTCGAACAATGAAAGAACAGGAATTAAGACAAAAGTTAATGATTAACACTGCATGTAAATCCTTGAAGATCAAAGTTGACTGGAAAGCAAAAGGCCATCAGTTTCAGTAACAAAAAGAAAAACTGTTAGCATTGGAACAATTGCGGTTACATCGAGAGCCATTTCAAGTGTAAAATGATGAAAACCTAGCTGCCAAAACTGAACTTATATTCTGAGGAAAAAAAACATACAGAACAAGATCCAAGGAGAGAGAGAGATGACAATTGACATTGCATTTTTTGACTGGAAAGCAAGAAGCCAGACAAGAGTTCCATAGTTAAGAGCAACTGTTAGTATAGAACTTAGTTACATCAAGCCATTTTAATTCTAAAATGACGAGACCTTACTGCCAATCTAGTACGGCATTTAAATTCATAAAATCGATGTACCAAATAGAAAACCTCATCAGAAGAATTACGATGAAAATTTTATAGAAAAGGCAAGGGGAAGCTGTTACGGCGGGACATAGACTGAAGCCAAGATGCCAGATCAGGACTGATAGCATTGCAGATTCTAGGTGTCATAGTTGTTATGAGTAGAGAAAACAACAAAGAAAAGTCATTATTATAATTTGGACAAAATTTATTAGCACAACATTGCAGCCAACACATTCTTCAGCCTCTAGTTCCGACACTGAATACAGTCCACCATTTCAGTTGAATAAAGCTAACATGTAGACATTAGTTGAAATAGTCTATCTATACTCATGAGGTAATTTTGCATTCTTCTGTAATATATATATATATATATATATATATATAATGGTTGTATTTGAAAAACCCTAATGAACTGTACATTTTACCCCCTAACCTAATATAAATTAAAGTGAAAATCAACTGAAACAAAAAGCCTCTATTTTGCTGCAAGCCTGCAATAGACTCCTGTTATTTTTGTCAAATTCTTCATATTTTTGCTCTTAATTCAAAGGCTGGTAAGAGGAATAGGGAAAAAAACTTACTTAACAATCCATCTAATGAGATATTTGCCAGTGGCTTTTTTTCATATCAATGAGTGCAAAAAAAAAAAGTGCAATTCTATCAACTAGAGATGCAGAAGGAAAATTACTTCCATTTTTTTTCTTTCCTTTCTTTTCTTATTTTTTTTTTCTTTTCTTTTTGGAGACAAAAAAAAAAGATAAGGAAAATAAAGAAAAAGAAAAGTGGTGTTTGATATTTCATCAGTGAAAGAGAGGCAGAACCAGATAAGTGGAAGTGCTCAATGTATAAGGAGGGAGACAGACAGACAATCTCAAAGAAATCCAAGAAAGGGTGACAAAAGAAACAAAATGACTTGGACAAAATAAGATTTCATTCAACAATCTGAAAAGGTCTGACATAATCCAAGGATTATGCAAAAGTGATGAGAATTTGTACAATAAAAAATTAAAATATTTGCAAATGGGACAATAAAATCAGAATCAAATAAATATAAATTCAAAACTTTATTCACTTAATTGAATATTGTTATCTGTCTATATTTCTGAGATGAGGTATCATATACACTATTTACATTCAGACTATTGTCCTCATCTTTGTCACCATATTTATCATGTTTCAGCCATTGTACACTCCGGCCTTCTTCAGGTGGTTGGAATGTCAAACTGAACCCTTTATTTCGCTCACTGGGGTAGATTGTTCTAGTTCCATGTGCCATTTCTAATGGATGTCAGTTATCGCCTGTTAATTCCCCTCCGAAAGTTCTCCACTGCCTTAACCGGGTATTGAACTCACATTCTTTGGGTCCTGTCACTGGATCTAACTAACACCTTTATCCAGTGACAGAGTGTGAGTTCAATACCTAGTTAAGGCAGTGGAGAACTTGGAGAGGGGAATTAACAGGAGATAACTGACATCCATTAGACATGGCACATGGAACTAGAACAGTCTACCCCAGCGAGTTGAATTTTGTTATTTCTAAAAAATCTCAAGCAATTCATCAATTGAATCAAATAAATGACTATCTGTTAATTTTTGATAACGTCAACCATAGATTTATCTACGATAGAAAACATCTGTTTAAAATCAAAATTGGTTTGAGGTTTTTGATTTTTATCAATATCCTACCCAAATCAAAAGATACCAAAATTGAACTGGTGCTATAGTCTTTCCAAATCTCATTTTATTTTGTGTGTGTGAGTGTGTTGTTTTTTGATTTTTGGCATTGACATTCAGAGAACTTAAAACGATTACTTGGTTACTTATTTTACTTATAATTATTATCACCAGACGTAAACAGTAGCCAGTGTGTTATTTATACAAATTAGCCATGAATAATAAACAGTGATTTTTTTTGTAGCCATCTGTCAATTCCATTATTGCCAACTAAGATTTATTTTTTTTTTTTTTTTTTACATATGTAGTGAACTAATCGTTCTAAGTAAGGTATTAATTAAAATAAGTTCAGTGTAATTTATCACTTTTTTTTTTTTAATTAAATTCCCATTTAGTGAAACTAAAAAAATTTTAAAATTTTGGTTAAAATAGATGAAAAAAAAAAAATTTTGAACTTACTATCAGTGTCGGGGTGTCCAGAAAGAATGATAAAAGCTTTGCATAAAGGATCTTCAGTACACATTAGTTTGGCATGTGACACATTGTAGGCAGTCTTTACGCAGCCCCACGTAGCCCTTGAAAAAAGGCACGAATAGTCATACATGCCAGGAAGATTTGAAGCATTATAGCGGAAATATGATACCTCGGGATGACGCCGGGACTTCTGGAAAAAAAAAAACCACAAACACGTATATTTATTAAGAAAAAGAAAATTGTGTGTAAAAATGGCAAATCAGCAAAACTAACAGTAATAAAGCTTTTTCTTTTGCAGACAACTCAAGAACAGTTTGACTGTGATACAGGAAAAGGCACACTGTGTTCATGAAACAAGGCAGAAAATGGGAGAGAGCCAATTTCTTGTGTTGAGCTGAACAAGAAAACCTCGTGCAGTGAGGGGTTTGGGGATCAAGAGCAACAACAGTCATGATACATTTTCCCTCAAGAGGCAAGAATTTTCACAATCATTGTCAACATGTGGGTCTCTTAGCTCTTCTGATGGGAGAGTCATTGAGATGGGTAATCAATCAGCAGACCCCACTATACCAACAATTGATTGTCATTGTGAATGTCATTAACCCTAACCCTGCCATGAACACAAACCACCTGATCTAAGGATGCAGCCCTTTCTAAGGGGCCACATTTTGAGCACATTCTTTAGGCTTAGGGCAGGGTTATAAAAATAGTTATAAAAATCCTGTTTGCCTAAACTGAACATCTGTACAAAATCTTTAGAGAAATATAGATTTTTCTACTAAATAACTTTGGAAGTGAGGGTTTGTAAACAGACTACTAAGGCTGATATAGCAAGACTCTTCGGTAAAACGAATTGAGTCCTGTCAGTTACTGTATTTTTGTCTAAAAATAAATACGCTAAAATTCACCTTCATCCCTGCTGTGTGCCGACAGCTTACTGGTAGAATTTCCAACTGACGCCAATTCAGTCGGGTTTCAATCCTAGCTAAAGGCAACTGGATGTCTAGCCACACTGAAGAGCTGTGATACAGCAAAACAGTCTGTCTGTGGATGACACGTGTGTGTGTGTGTGTGTGTATATATATATATATATATATATATGAGAGAGAGAGAGATAGTGAACACTGAGGTCAATACTGAGACTATGAAGATTTCATTCAATATATACCATACCTTAAAACTATATTTTTATCATGCATGCATATATATATATATACACGCATTCACATATATGTATGTCAATATTTTTCAGCTGCTAAATGAATAAAATAAAAATTTGGTTGGGGAGGAGGAATCTCTGGATCCAGCTTAGAAATTTTTAACACCTTCCCATAGATCAAATATTATACAATGAAAATTTAGCTAATGACTGGCTATCAGGCTATGGGTTTATTGATTTGCCTTTTACAATTATCTTTGATATAAATTATTTATTTTTATGAAAAGTAGCAAAAAACATTGGAGCAGAAAACCTGAACTACACTGAACACACAAATTCATTCTGCCGACTCAACAGAAACTTTTTTTTTTATGTTCTTGCCAAGCCAGAGAATTTGCATATTGGACACGCTGCCAGCCTTGATCTGACTCACTAACACCTGCACCTCGTCATTCCAGTGCTGATGCACAGATAGTCTGCCTCACTAGCAATTCACTCACGCATATAGGCTATGGAACTCTAGCCCCCTTAGACCTCCGAGGTAATTCTCCACAAAAATCAACCAAAATCTTTGGCAATGAAAAATTTAAACTACCATATTTATAATCAATTCTTGTCAAATATTGATTTTTTTTTTTTTTCCAACTAGTATTTATTTCATTTGCTTTTTATCATAAAAAGTTTCCTATTGCCTTCTCTATCGACTGATAATGAAAAATAAATAAAACTTCATAGTTAGATTCATTGCCTTCATGACCCAACTATTAAGGCTAAAAGAGATTCCATGAAGAAGGACGCCAATTCAAGTCTTGTAAGATGCTTACCATTTATTTCTTTTGCGTTGCATTATCAAACACAAGGATAATCATGGAACTTGTAATTCATGAAATTTAACAATATAATCAAAAAGTCAGTGTTTGCTATAAAGATGACAAGAGTAGAGTTTAAATAATTCATTAAATTGAAGGTCAGTAACCCCAGGCCCTGGAGGATTTTTGTCCAGCCCCTTATACTTAATTTGTAGAGCAAGTGGCAGAAAAAAAATATCAGTTAGCGTTAATCAACTCACAATGCAACAGATTTTTCAAATCAAAATTTCATTCCAAATTCACTGCTGACTTCAAGAAATATGTTTTGCCAAGTGGAAAATATAAAAATCTATTGAATGGTGCTAAAATGATATTATTATTTGGAAGTACATATGCTTGTGAACAACTTTTTTTGAAAATGAAATATACTAAAAGTAGTTTAAGAACAAAAGTTCAGTGATGGCCACCTAGATGAGGTTTTGCTCCTGCCATCAACAAATATTTCACTTGATGTGAAGAAGTTATCGAACAATAAGCAGAAACACGTGTCTCATTAAATAATCGATCATTTCTAAATGTATTTTGTTTGTAGTAATGCATTTTTTGTTGATTATGTTAGTTGTTATCGTGTTATTCCTGCAGTAAAATAAGGAACCTTGTTTAAATAATATAACATTAATTTTGTTGTTTTTTTAAAAAAAACCTCCAGCCTTCTGAATGGATCTGTCTGAGGTAATTTATTATAGTGCATTTGATATAATGACCCTCGTCCAAGACATTGCATAGCTTTCTGGCTTGCTCTCCCCAAAAGGTTGCCATCAGATTTTCTTGAAAGATTCGTCTATGTCTAAAATGATATTTAATAAAATGAAAGGTTTCAACGCTTTTGGTTGTCCTTTTGTTCGTACAGAATCTGAATTCTTTCACTATATTTCTTATGTTTTCAAAAGATATGATGAAAATAAAATATTTTTATGCACGTCTTATTCTTCCCTTTAGTTCCAAGCTGAGACTTGACAGGACAGAAAAAGGCTTTATTTCAATAACTAAGCAATTATAAAAGCCATCAACAAACATTTATAAAGATCACAATAAATCAGATTACAAATGAAGACAACATTTGTTCTTATAAATTTGACTTTTTAAAATCCAATTTTGCAATTGGTTCTCACAAGCAAGAACCACTAAACTGAGCCAAGATGTGACACATTCTCATAGATTTAAATGATAACACTTTTTACTTGATGTCTTTTTCACATAACACACACACTCACAGAACTATATACACCTTTGTATAAATTAATTAAAACACCTGCTTTAGTTTCCTTTTATTTCACCATTAGGTCATTTGCAGTGGTGTGCAGTAATATGAATCTATTTTCAGGGTGTTTGATGAAATTTGTTTGGCCTTGAAAAATATTGCATCATCCATGATTGCATCAGATTTGCATCACACCCAGGCACTATTGTCTCGATTGTCGATTAGTTGTCCTATGCCCATTGTCTGTAATGGATGTTACTCCAAGGAAACATACAAAAATTGGAACGTTGCACAAATGCTATAGCAAGCCTTATCAGTGAGCGAATCAAAGTACTATAGACTGGCTTGGAAACTCTCCTGATTTAATTCCAATCAAGAATCTGTGGTCAATCTACAAGGAAAGACTTTGTGGAATGGACATACAATATACTAATATGTGCACTGTGTCATGTTTCATTGGAAAAATAGGAAAAAAAGTAAATAACTGAATTATTCATTTTGTTTCAATTAATTTGCAAAAGGGTGTACATTTAATTTTCAGGGTTTTATCTAAATAATTTCATTTATCACATTAAGGCACAGAAATTTTGTATAAATTTCAGACACTTTAATAAAAAAAAAAAAAAAATCCTATCAGTTTCTGATAAAAAAAACATTCAAGTGCCATATTTTAAATTAAAACAAAAATCAATTTTTTTAACTTTAGAAATGTATCCACAAAAAGTACAAGCAGTCCCAATGCTAAAAGCCCATTTTAAATTATATTAAATTCTTCTAAATATTGACTCTTGTAGGAGTTTAGTTTGAAGCTATTTCCAGGAAATGCCAAAGTATTTTCTACTTGAGTTTTAATATCAAGAGTTACTTCCTCTTGGTGTATATAGAATTACTTTACCTTTTGTTCCACTTCATGGAATCTTGGAAGACGAGGCATACCATCATTGTGGATGGCATTGTCCAATTGTTGGTCCTCATTAAAACGAACTCGGTTGTTTTGAAAAGATCCTCCATGGTTCACGGCTGCTTTGTCATTGTCACCCTTGTCTTCTTTCTCCTGGTTGTTGACATAAATCTCTCCTCGATTATAATTCCGTCTCCTATCAATCACGTTGTTGTCATAGTAACGATACCGATATCTGTTGTTAGCCTTTGGACGGACAACTCCTGCTCGTCCTTTGATATACCAACGCAGCGGGAAGTGGAGAGAACCTAAAGACAAGCAGTGAAAAACAAGCAAGTTTTGTCAATATACAAAAAGAGATGGCATGTATGGTTTTATCATCAAATATACTTAGTAGACCCAGTGTAAAAATATGTATAATATGAGGATATAAACTCAAAAAGAAGTATCTTGTTTTAAATATAAATAATGTAATAACAACAATATAGAATTGATAGTTGTCAAAATCTGAGATGTTAAAATAGGAAAAGGGAATCATATTGGAAAACATGGTTAGTAGTCTCAGTGTAGAGATAAGTACAATATATAAGGAGCAGATTTTAACAAATTTTTTTTAAAAAATGGTAACAAAACTAGCATCAAGCAACAACAACAATTATATATTATTATTTTTTTATGACTTATCAATATTTTGCAGGTTATTTAAAGCCAGAAAATATTTCTAGATTGTGAGACTATTTTGGAGATAATCATTTACTGATACAAGTCTAACTAATTAACCCACAGCTGGGGGAGGAGAAGAGTTAGATTCATATCTTTCCCATACAAGTGAATATAATGAACACAACTGGAATTGGAACTCAGATGTCTGATTCCCAATTCCAAGCTGTTATCCATTACACCACCCATACATCCAAGCCTACAGCACCAGAGGGGGGTGTGTGTGTGTGTATATATATATATATATAACATAACATGAATAATTCATACAAAAAACAGATTAGTTAAGTTAATGATATAAATGGCGAGAATACATCTTTGCAAACAAATTTATTAAAATTACATTAACCCACCAACCTCTAGATGAATGTTATGATTCCTGTTTTTAATAAATTCAAGTTGTATAAGGTCTCTTTTTGCTAGTACATTCATCACTTCATACAGACATCATCAGGCATGGAAATTGATTTGTGTGTTTTTTTTTTTGTTTTTTTTTTGTTTTTTTAGTACATCCAGATAATAACAGGACATGAAAAATTAGATGTGAATTGAAATATGTTTTTTTAGAAATGTGTTATTGTTAACGGTAAGAAATTTTGGAGCATGTGGTCACAACGCTAAGGTTGAATTTTTTAAAATTTAAGAGTGCTTTTTTTTACTAATATGGTAATTGGAGAATTCCTTTGTTGTAGTATTCTCGCCATTTATATCATTAACTTCACTAATCTGTTTTTTGTATGAATGATTCATGTAATATAAATTGAACTGCACCACATATTTGATATATATAATTTAATAAATTATTACCGAATTCTTTAATGATATCTGTCTATATTTCTGAGATGAGGTATTATGTACATTATTTACATTATTCGGACTATTGTCCTCATCTTTGTAGCCATATTTATTACAACGTTTTGGCCGTTGTACGCTCCGGCCTTCTTCAGGTGGTTGGAATGTCGAACTGAACCCTTTATTTCGTTCACTGGGGTAGACTGTTCTAGTTCCACATGCCATGTTTAATGGATGTCAGTTATCTCCTGTTAATTTTCCCTCTGAAAGTTCTCCACTGCCTTAACCGGGTACTGAACTCACACTCTTTGGGTCCTGTCACTGGATTTAACCAATGCCTTTATCCACTGGCACAGTGGATAACAATAAAGAGTGTGAGTTCAATACCCAGTTAAGGCAGTGGAGAACTTTCAGAGGGAAAATTAACAGGAGATAACTGACATCCATTAAAAATGGCATGTGGAACTAGAACAATCTACTCCAGTGAGTGAAATAAAGGGTTCAGTTTGACATTCCAACCACCTGAAGAAGGCCGGAGCATACAACGGCTGAAACATTGTAATAAATATGGCAACAAAGATGAGGGCTCTTTAATGATATTGAGTTTTTCCTTTGATATATATCTATATATATATCTATATATTTTAGTGTATCGGGGCAACACATCATTATTCAAACATATATTATTAAATATAACAGACAACGAATGTCTATTTTGTTTGATCATGAGCTGTTTTAAACTTTAGTGGCTTTAGTTTTGGGAGAAAATAAAGACAAAAACTGTCCAGCATTTGGATATTTTTTATTATGCCATTCCTCGATCTAAGCTTTCGGCTCGCATGAGACACCATCAGTGTCGTTATATGGACATTACAACAGATGTTCACCCATCAAAGATGACATCCTGTTATGTATATAGTTTGGTACATGAGGATAAGTCACAGATTATATTGTTTTGAAAAATGAAAATATTTTATAAAACATACGTGCAACAAACTATTTCTTATTTTAACAGTTAAAATATTTAATCCTTGAAAATGACTAAATGTATAGCCGAAAGCGCTCGGATAAAAAGAACATTTGGACAGTTTTAATATAATTTATCATCCAAAAAGAAAAAAAAATTATTAGATCGCATGAGAAATTGTATAAAAAAACTAAATAAAAGCACCTTGTCTGTTGTATTCAATGAAATGGGCATAAAAGGATTGCTGCTTAAATACACACACACTAATATATATATATATATATATATAATCAAGAGTTCAGTTTAGAGCTGAACTGCAAGTTTACCTTCATAAATGATTTAATTATAAGGGTGAAGGTTTATGCAGATCCAGTCATATTTTTCAAAAGAACCAACAATGTGAAAAGCTTAAGGATGAGATGTTCATGAATGTGACTCTTCTTGGAATGACATGCTGTTCTGTCTCCTAGGTAGACTGTCACCTAATGCTAAAGGGCCTATTCTACAATTCTATTTAACTGAAGCTGGACAAACATGGACTCCTGTCATTGGCACAAAATAAAAAGGAGAATCTGCCAAATTTGAACAGGCCTCAATGATTCCAGTTTTTATGCTGATAACAATTACATTACCCACAAATTCACTTATACATGGAATATATGATATACAAATCCATATATCAAACTAATAATGCATAAATGAATGAAATATAAACAATATATATTATAAAATGCTTTCCAAGGTGGACTGCTTTTTTTGTCTGTTCTGTAGAATTTATTTATTTTTCTTTCCAATTTCCTATCCTGCATCTGCTTGAAAAAAAGACATTTATTGTCATTGTTATATGCCAACACTTTAAGAAAAAATTCCAAAGATGAAACATTTCTCTTCACTTGCCACAAACACCTGCAGAAGAATGGAGAGTGAAACAGTCAAAATGAGTTCAATTCTCTCACTTCCCCCCCAAAATACTAGCCTCAATCCATAGGAATTTTCTTTCTTTTTTTTTCTCTCAGAATTTAAACAAATTTAGGTTTGAAGAAAGAATTCCTGTAACAACCAATTATGAAGTTTAAATATCGATGACTATTTCTGTTTGAGAACACACAAGAATCTGCCCTGAAGAATAGATTTGATAGCTTATAACCTCTGCTCTAGTCAGATATATTAAGAAAAAAAAAATACTTTAGTATATTTTTGTGCATACATCAGTTTGCATATATAATGTGAGGGATATTATTTTTATCCATTTCAGAGGAAGAAGTAGGTCTTCTATCAAATATGTTGTACATCTACATTTGATGTGAATATTCTCTGTCAAAGAATTTTAAACTAGTCTTCTAGCAAATTTTGGAAATATTTTTGATCCTGATAATGGTTAAAGATGATAGTAACCAGGTGAGATTTTAATGCCTTTAATGTCGTCCATTTATCTATCCTCCATTTTGAGAGGAATTTCTGAATGTTCTCTTTCAATGTAAACATGAATAATTGAAACTGCCAAATGAAAATCCTCTTACGTAAATGTTGAAATTATGGTCAAGTGGCTTAAAACAGACTAAAGATTCCAAGGCTTTTCTCAAAGAGCATTTTACTATATTTGCTTTTTTTTTAGGTAAGTTAAAAGAATGTCAACATTGGAATATAAAGAGAATTTGTAATCTCATTTAGTTTGAAGATCACAGAGGAATATTCACTAAAAGCTGCAAAGACTTTGTACGTAAATTTCTGAAATGAAAAACTTCCATTGTTCTAAATATTATCTGAACAAGGATCTTAATTTTTGTTGTTTCTAGCCTTTTGTTGGGAGGAGAATTTCTAATATTTTTTTTATAGAGATTTGAAATTAAAGATTTTATTATACCATAGCTTTTTACAACTATTTTCATCTTTGTTTTTAAACATGTTTCAAGCATTATATTCTTTATACTTTTAGTAACATCGACAAATTATTAAATGCAGTGTACGTAGGCTACATTGGGCTAGAAATAACAATGATAAAGATACTCATTTGAAAAATATGTGAAATTATTAGGTTGGTGCAAGAATAATGTCGTTTTCTCACATGAAGTTGAACGTCAAAAAACGACATTATTTTTGCACCAACCTAATACAAATAGATTCTTTATAACTCAAGGTTGTTTCAACTTCCATTAATAGAAACATTATTAGATAAAATTAACTACAGGGTGAGTGAAAAGTAACTCCCCATTTTAAAATACTTATTATTTATTAAATATAATTTTTTCAAGAAATGGATATGAGAAGAAAAAGTTTAGTATGAGGTTTTATTTAAAATTCAATATAGGCACCCGATTTCACTACCAGCTTTTCTTGAGCCATCTAGGAATGGCGTCAACTAATTTCACCAGGAACACGTGATATGAAAGACATAAATTCTTGTATTTGCCTTTCAAGTTCTTCCAAAGTCTTGGTTTAGTATACTAGACTTGCTCCTTTAACCAACCACAAAGAAAAAAAGTTACAGGGTGTTAGTCAGGACTCCTGGCTGACCATTCATACATAAAATATTCAGTTACTTTTCAATCACACTGGACATGGGATTCAAAAAAAGTATTTTAACAGCCCAAATATATATTTTAAAAAGTAAGACATCTTGCAAACTTTCTATTAATGTTTAACTTTGCCAATATCAAACTGATTTGTCAGTGTATAATATATGTCACTTGTATATAATTTGATTTTTTTTTTTTTTTTTTTTTTTTCTAATCAAAATTATCCATTTATACTCAGTCAAAATTTCTTTACAGATGATCTCAAAAACTGGTTGCATGGACTTGATGCAATTTGGCAAAGACAAAACAGAACTATGAATAATCTAAAAGTTCTAACCCTAAACAGACACACCCTCTCATAGGGTTACTTAGTAGTAAGCTTGCGAGACACAATCGCAATCAGAATGACTTAGAAAATCGTCCTTCATTCAGATGCTTTCGGTGAGGGGCTCTCGGGTATGTGTCTCATATTTGACTCTTGTACAATTTAAGGCAAAATGAAAGCAACTAAATATTGTTGTCTGAATGTTTTTAGATTTTATAATTGGAGGTAAAATGTTTAACAGTAAAGATGGAAGCAATCTGTAAGTTCACGTGATATGAATGCCCTTAGGAATTGCAACAATACACGAGTCCTAACTGGTCAGAAATTCATCTCTACTGTTTAGCCATTAGCTAATGCCAAAAACAGTTGGAACCATTTAGCCCATTAAGGTAATTAAGAAAAAGCCACTCTAACAAAGGCCTACCACTTGACAATTGCCTTGGCTGCCACAAGGCTAATAATAATAGAGCAGTGCTAATGAAAGAGAACAAATCTTGAGAATATGGATTAGCAAAATTAGGACAATTTATCCCTTTAGATTAAATACAGTCCACTTCAGAATTGCTTGATGGTTATCCAGATTCAACAGACACCTGAAGAAGGCTTAAGAGCACACCAACAAAGATGAGGATATTTCTCCAAATATAAATAATATAAATAAATATTTACTTCTTGAAGGAAATGGGACTGATCAGGTTAAGAAAATAGAAAATTTTCAAACAGATTATCACAATACAGTTGATAAGCCATGAAATTTAATCAATGATCTCTTTAATATGTCTATATTTCTGAGATGAGGTATTATGTACCGAATTTACATTATTCAAACTATTGTCCTCATCTTTGTCGCCATATTTATTACGTTTTAGCCGTTGTACGCTCCGGCCTTCATCAGGTGGTTGGAATGTCAAACTGAACCCTTTATTTCACTTACTCAAGGACACATGGCACAGTGGATAAAGGCATTGGTTAGATCCAGTGACAGGAACCAAAGAGTGTAAGTTCAATATCCGGTTAAGGCAATGGAGAACTTGGAGAGGGAATTAACAGGAGATAACTGATAACTGACATCCATTAAACATGGCACGTGGAACTAGGTACAGTCTACCCCAGTGAGCGAAATAAAGGGTTCTGTTCGACATTCCAACCTCCTGAATCAGGCCAGAGCATACAACGGCTGAAACGTAATAAATATGGAAACAAAGATGAGGACAATAGTCCGGATAATGTAAATAGATCTCTTTAATGGTTAGCAATAAAAAAAAAAAAAAAAGAAATCTTGGACACATGGACTATTGTCCACATAAAAATTAAGGATGAGTGTGTCTAACTGCTAATAACACTTTATGCAAAAAGTTCAGACAGAAAATGTCCCTCTTAATTTCAAAAAGCAGGAACATTCAAATACCTTATGAATGCTTTGCTTGATATAAATATTCAACAACTTCTCAGCTGGCAGCCATTGACAAATCACTCTATAAACATTTCATAATCAAAACCATATCAGTCACTCTATAAACATTTCATAATTCAAACCATATAATTATGATGTATACTTAAATCATATGACAAGTTGACAGCCTTTTTCTTCATTTGGTGGCCATGTCCTTTGAACATCTACAACTCTTATCTTTGTCCAGCGACATTAGACATTAACGTATGTCCTTTGGATATCCACAACATTTGTCTTTGCCAAGCAATGTTAACATATGTCATTTGAATATCCATGACACTTATCTTTGCCAAACGATATTAATATAAAGATATTATAAAGTAAAATACATTCCTGAAACTTTCATTCCTAAATAAGAACAATATACAATAAGTTTTGAAAATGACATTCAAAGATTGCTGAGTAATATTTATTTATATATATATATTTTTTTTAAGCTTGTTACAGAACAAGTGTTTTCAGATGGCCAAATATTTTTACATGAGTTTATATTATTTTATGAATAATATATTCTGTTAAATTTTATAGTTATTATTGTATTATAAGGATGTCAAGAAATATGCAAATGAGACCTTTTCTAAAGGTGAATGTGTCTAATTATAAAATTTAATTATAAATGCAAATGTTCTGGCTGAAAAGAAAAATCCTGTTCAGCTGTGTTTTTAATGTGATGAAAATTTCAATGATTTGAACTTTTTTTCATCTAGCCAACATGATAAAGACAACAGATATTTGTTGACAAGGTTTTGGTAATTAGATGTTTCTTGAATGCCATGTTACTTTCCTTCTAAGACAAAATCATACAATTATGAGAATGGTACTAAGAGCAATTAACTTCATCACCTGCATTCTGAAACTAAATTCCGTTTAGTGACATGATTAAAGTGTAATGTAAATCAAGTGACAGCAAAGTATTCATGATAATTCCTTATTTAATTGTAGTCAGTCGTAGTAGTAGTAGTAATGATATATGAATAAATAATAAAGAGTTAGGCAAGAGACAAGCACTGGAAGTCAATGGTGTCGGGGTAAATATTATCAGATAAGTAAATTTTGTAGATTTAAGACATATTTTTGGACTTTTTTTCCTTTGAGAAACATCGTAATATTTAACTATAGACATAAAACAAGTAATGCAAAAATATACATTTTACACACACACACACACACACACACACACACACACACACACACACACACACACACACTTTTTAATCATTGCACCTCGAGCAAGGCAATAAAGCCACTAAGATATAAGGAGTTACTGAGTATGAAAGAAATAGAAAATGTTATGTTTTTGAGGAAAAAGGGCAATAAAAAACAGAATCCAAGAAGACATAAGATGACAATGTTGCATTTTTGTAGATTATAGTTGACAGGAAATCAAGAAGCCAGAAGAAAGTTCTACAGGTGAGAAATCCAAGAGTAGAAACTATTAGAATAGAACTTATGGCTACATCTAGCAATTTCAACAGTAAAATGATGAGACCTAACTGCCAATCTAGTACTATGCTTAAATTCAGAAAGTCAAGGTACAAAAGAGGAGTGCTCATCAGAAAAACTGTCATGAAAATATTTATTGAAAAGCTACAGGGAAGCTATATTACAGTGATGGGAAAGTGATTGAAGTTGAGATGCCAAGTCATGACCAACAACATTGCCGATTCTCTTTTGGATTTTATCAAGAATCTCTCATTACTGGTTTGGATATTTAATGTCATATGTTTTATGTCTGAAGAAATCCAATTTGACACCTTTGCTTTAAATGTATTTTCATGTCAAACATACTTTTGCCAGACTGTTGCTTAGCTCTTTATAACAAGAGAAAAGGAAAACAAAAATGATGAGTTATTGTTGAGAAGAGTCAATCTCGTTTGTCCAACATAAAACAGGTGGCTTTACTTCCAGACGTGCCAAAAGTCAAAGAAGGTAGGATGTAAAGGTAATAGTAGGTAGCACCACTGCTATGAAAAATGTTATGAAAATGCCCAGACCTATATCAGTTGTGCCTTGACATCTGTTGAGTCTGTGTGAAGTAAGAAATGATAGTGGATACCAGAGAGATGAGTCATTCTGTTTCTGAAATTATGGGGACATTTGACTGAGGATTGTTGGGTAGAAAGCATTACCATCCACTATGCAAAGTGTAGTGCCTGACCACAGCAGTATCTGGTTAGAATTGTCTATGGTAATGGACAAGCAACACTAACTCTAATTAGATTCACATTTAATGTAAAAACGATGTACTCATGGTATTATACAGCGGTGCGATGGATAAATTGTCATCTAAATGACGCAAAGGTAAAAATAACATTGACATCTCATTTTAACAGGTATATTTTCAAAAATTACACAAAAATATCTTGAAATACTAAAGAGTAAATTTATTCAATAAAATCGCCATTGGCTTCAACCACGGCCTCCAGATGAATTCAGAATCTCCTGCATCTCTTCTGGACGGTCTTTCTCTAAGTTGATGAATGCTGCCATAATCCTTGCTTTACAGTTCATCATTGGTGTTAACTGTACCCTATATTGGTGTTTTTGTTAATACCACAATATCAGATATAGTCTCTCATCAGATCTAGTGGTTTTGGACTTACGTTAGGTTTATACCATGGATTGTTATTATAAATAAGGCTCCGGGTCTCTGTAATGATGTGGGTAGAAGTGCATTCACATGGGTTGGGTCTGCTGTCCCACCCTTATGAATTCCTTTATACACTATTTACATTATTCGGACTATTGTCCTCATCTTTGTCGCCATATTTATTATGTTTCGGCCGTTGTACACTCCGGCCTTCTTCAGGTAGTTGGAATGTCAAACTGAACCCTTTATTTCACTCACTGGGGTAGTCTGTTCTAGTTCCACGTGCCATATTTAATGGATGTCACTTATCAGTTATCTTCTGTTAATTCCCCTCTCCAAGTTTTCCACTGCCTTAAATATGGCAACAAAGATGAGGACAATAGTCCGAATAATGTAAATAATGTACATAATACCTCATCTCAGAAATATAGACAGATACTGAATTCCTATATGTAATCCCCAACAACAATCAGGATAATACACACCACACGTCATCAGACTCAGTTTTCCTGAACCGTTTCAAAAAGCAGTCTGAAGAATACTGACAAATGAAGTGGTCACGACTCAATATGAGTCTAATCAAATATATGATGAGATGTGATGGCGAGATCTGTTCATTTGCAAGAAACTAGACCTGCAAATATCAGGGAGCTGTGGACAGTTATTGCGATAATATGGATCAACATCTCACCACAGATCTTCTGACCATTTATGCAAATGGTTCCATGCTGAGATGTTTCATTTTACTAGATGAGGAAATACTTGGCACCTCTCATCTCATGATTTTTTCTTTTTTTTATATATATATATATATATATATATATAGGAGTGTATGTTTACTGTAATGTAATCAATGGGGGGGGGGACCTAACCAATTGCTTTGCCAACAACTACAGGGGACAATAGAGAGAGAGAGGGGGGAGAAGAAGACACCAGGAAGTAACAAAAAAATAACACTGCCTCAGAAACCACAGCAACTTAAGAAACAAAATGCCCTGGGGCTGATTTGATAAGACAGTGCCGACTGCTGTTTTCCCCCCAGCTTTTATTGGCATAAAGCATCTGAGAAATATGCAGATTTTGACCAGTTGCAGAGAGGCCTCAATCTAGCTAGACATGCCAAATTATCCCACTGCTAACAGGAAAAATCCGGATGTAACTAACATTGACAAACATGTCTGCATGCAATCCGTGGCCTCTTTTGCATCTGTACTGATGCGTGTTTACCACAACGTTAGCTTCCAGTGAAACACAAAAGTTGAAAAGGCATGCTGTGTTCATGGGTTTAGCTAGAGTAACACTGCGATAGTGAGTTTCTTCAAAGAGAAAGTGACAAGTGACACTGCACACAGCTATCCCTGGTGGTATACATCAAATTCCTGCTGTCTTTCATGACATTGCAGTTCATGAGCAACAACGGATATCTCATGACACCCAACTTCTATCCTCGGGGTCAATGCCACTGCCTACATTAGAGTACTTAATGTTACTTGACATGTTGATCAAGTTCTAAGATCAAAGAGAGTTGCTGATCAAACATGATTGAACATGTTACTCTGCTTACTACACCCAAGTGTGGCTTACACAATATCATCCCCAATACATATTGTTCCTGCTTTAATGATTTGAAGCCCTGGGGGTTACTATGTTGTAGTGGAGACTTACTTCAGTCACCCAAAAGAGCCAGATTCACATTATGTTTTGCAAGAGTGTGGAGATAGTGAATTGGTGAGCTTTGGACTAAAGGTGAATCGGGTATAGCACTTCATGTGGACAGAAGTGGTGCTGATGCTTGTAGCCATTTTTATTGGCCGATTTATGGCTGGGTCAGGTGCATAAAAGCATTGTATGCTCATACAAGAGGAGTCTCGTTTCTGAGGAGGAGTTACGTAATTGAGATTGAGGAACGGAGATAATTGTGGAGTTGATTTACAAGAAATCGGTGAAGACATCAGTGTATGAATTTTGGGGACTTATAGACTTCACATCTCAATATCTTTTTTTAACATAGCTCATATTGCAATTTTGTTCCTATTATTGCTTTTTTTTCTAGCTCTCTGTATTTTTATTGGTTGGTTCTGGAAAATCATTGGCTGAGCAATGGCTGGGTCAGGTGCATAAAAACACTGTACGCTCATTCAAAAGGGAGTTTTGTTTCTGGGGAGGAGTTGCCTACTTGAGATTGAGGAACGGAAATAATTGCAGAATTGATTTGCATATTGGATTTGTATGTATTTTGTTTGTGTGTGCTTCTGACCAATTCTCACACACATGCCTTGAACCTTGTTGAGAAAAAGACCAGTCAGTGAAGCCACAATACCAAAGACTACCATTATGGACAACAACAACAACCGTTTTAATCTGAGTTTGCATCAAGTTTCAGCTTTTAAAGTCAGTTTTATTGAATAACTTTTTTCCTATTTGTCTAAATTGAACATGTACACAAATAATTTTGAAAATATACTGATAAAATATATCTTGTTTTTCTTTATATTTTAATTTACTCTCAATTACTTGTCAGATTCTGTATATACAAGGAGCTTCAGGAAAGTTCTCAACCTGACCAAGGACAATTATCCAGAGCCATAAAATATACATGCTATTTCACATATTTACTTAATAGAGCATTTTTCACATTTCTTTAACCCATTCCTGCTACAAAATTGTGTTTGATTCTTGAACTGGCCGAAATCTTTAATTTCTTATTTTGTTAAATCATTATTATTATTCAGCTTTCAAATTTGAGGTTTTCTTTATTTTATGGAAAGCAGTAAATGTATAAAGTGGCTTCAAAAGATCATTAGATGCACTAGTAACATTAGAGAATAACACTCAGTCCTGTGATTCTGTTGGATTCTAGATGAAGAGATCAAAAGAAGAAAGCTAAAACAACTAAGCGAATTCTGAACATAACAAAAAATGTGAAAAGGACATCTTTGAAAACTAGGAATTATGTCAATTCTTCAAATCAAAAATTCTAAAAAAAAACAATTAGCAATTTTTATTTCATTCAAAATAAATTGTTTTCAAAAAACAAAGAAACAAAATAAAAAGGTGGTTGTGGTTAACAAAACCTCAATTTAAAAAAAATTACAAAAAAAATCATTAAAAAATAAAACAATGAACATGAAAGTTTATTTTGACATGATTAGAACTGCCAGTATTTGGTGTTTAAAGACAGATAATGTCTTTCAACATTTAAATTCTCCCTACACCATGTGACCTTATACCAGACTTAAGCTAAGTAAATAATAAAAATGAAGCAGAAACATTTTTAGTCTAAACACAACAGAAATCAGTTTATAGATAAACTCAATAAATATTAAATAATAAAAAAATAAAAATCCAAAAGATTTAATTAAAAAATCCTTATCAAATTTAATAATAAAAAGTTTGCAACATAAGCCTCTTTCTCATCGTCACAATATTGCTCTTTTCATGGCAAATGTTCAGATGAGCTCTATTCTTTACTTTTACTTATTCAGACATTTACATCTTGGAAAACCTATGCCACCTCCACATTGTCAAATCAACCCCATTTCTCACATATTCAAAATGTTAAGCAGAAGTTGCATTCAGGCAGCTTTTTCCAAAGCTAGTTTGTGGAATGAACAGCCTGTGGCATCAGCCCTATATATATATATATATATATATAAAAAATATAAGGCAGTGTGTGTGTGTAAATGAATGCACGGCCGCAATTTTCGATGGATTTGCACCAAAATTTACATACACATGCTCCAAGTTAGTAGAAAGGCCAAGACCAACTTTGCATTTCCCAACTCCCATCGATAGTGGAAATAACTGATTTTTTTTCATGCTTCTACGGTAGTTTTTATGTAGCTTGCAGCCATTTTCTACTGGCCAGAGTGAGAGCCTATAGCTGGCTGCCACGAATAGGCAGGAAGATTCTATTGGCCAGCATGAGAGCCAACAGCTGACTGACACAAATGTTAACTAGCATGCAAAAAAAATTGATAGCTGCATTCGTCACAAGTGGGAAAAATTTAAATCTGCATGGCACTTTACTCCAATTGGCTCATTCGCTTGTTTAAACCCAATGTTGATTCTGATTCCGCAGAACTGGGTTGGGTGTGAAAAAGTATTTGTTGTTAACATTCTTTTTTCATTCAGTTTTTCCAGTTACGGGTCCTTTTTTAAAGCTGATCGTTTTGTGTTCATTTTGTTTAGTTCTTTTTTCGTAATAGATTTAATGTTTAGGATAGAGGGTAGAAAAAATTCGCAGTGTGAGATAGGCAAGAAGTAAGGCATGTAGCAACATCAGCATGGCAAAGGGCACTCCTTTAAAGGCAAGGAAGGGCAAAAATATTTTAAGTCAAGTTATAGTGATTGCTATATGAGTCGTATGATTTTTGAATCAAGCATAGGTAATGCCGGGCCATGCTGCTAGTATATATATATATATATATATATATATATATATATATATATACATATATATATATATGTGTGTGTGTGTGTTAATCTCTCGTTATTCGATCAAGCACTATAGAGTAAAGGATAATTTTAAAGCAGTAGCCACCATTACTATTAACACATTGCTCTTCATTAATGAACTGAGCCCTCTGGCTGCTGATGTTTGTATACATCCATATATATGAAAGTAGTGACAGTGTTTCATACTTGAATGCAATGGCCTGAAGATTGCACTGAAGCATATGTTGGCACTCACTGTTGACTTTTATATTTACATAAACTCTATCCCTGATATTGAGCACTTTTACCCATAAATATAGCACATGATCAAGCTATATTTTTATCATATAAATATATATATATTTGATACTCAAATAAGTGTATCCATAAATAATCTAATGTATAAACAGAAAATATATGAAATATTTGTTGGATTTAATCCATTTCCTATGATATATTTTTATTGTTAGGTTATGAATTTAAAGCAGACATATCAAGAATGATTGGCAAAGGTGTGTGTCTAAAATCAGTAATTCAAGTTTTGCTTAACAGGAAGTTCTCTATAGCTGAATGGTCATGGAACACCAGGCTTTATATATATATATATATATATATATATATATATATATATATATATATATATACACACACACACACACACCTTTCCCTTTTGTGCATAAGTGAGTCACAAACTCAAATCTTTAATTTCTGATATACAGGGTGTCCATAAAGTTTGTGTGCATTTAAAAAAATTTATAACTTCATTTGTATTTGCGATAGAAATAATTTATAAAAAGGATTAGAAAGAAGTAAATCTATATTTTTTTAAGGTTTTATTGAAATTTTATTTTAAGTATCCACATGTCCTCCATCATTAGCAATACAAAGGGTAATACGTTTTTGCAGTTCATGGAAAACATTTGCCAACTGATTTACAGTAATGCCTGAAATCACATTAGCTATTTTAGCTATACTTAAATCTAGGTTTATTAAACTTTATAACATTTTTTACAGATTTCTATCGCAAATACAAATAAAGTTATGAATTTTTTAAAGTGCACACAAACTTTATGGACACCCTGTGTGTGTGTGTATATATATATATATATATATATATATACACACACACACACACACTTAAGATATGCTATCTTTACAGAGTTGAAATGTTCAATATGTGAGGTAGTGCATATGTAAATATAAGAAGTGTTGACACCACTGTTCAACAACTCGATAGCAAGTCTTCAGGCCATTACATGAAACAGACTGTTGTGCCATTCGTCATTGAACTGTGGTGTCCAAACTACCTGTATTTAAGTATGCTCTATCCTGGATACTGAGCACTTTAACCTTGTAAATATAGCACAGCTGATGAAGGAATAGAACTAAGAATACAAAGTGTTTATTGTAAAAGACAAAACTTAAAATCTTTCAAACAATGAAAAAGAAACAAAGAGCTTTTGTTGTTGTTTTTGTTTATGATGATCTGATAAAATTTGTCTTTTTGTTTTGTCTGTGAAGTCATTGAGCTGCAATTGTTTGACATAAATTTTGGATTAATGAGAAAATATAAGAATTGGTAGAAAATGTTATTTGGCAAGAATTGGTAAAATGTTTGCTTCCACTTTCCTTTCAGAAAGAAAAAAAAAGATCAGCTCGATCACATGTAAATTACATTTCACTTGATCAACTCTTGAAAACTGAATTATTTTTAAACAAATGAAAAGTGTTACATGCTATATTTATAAATTACAGAAAGTTTTTTAAGATCAAATTGTGGAAGATGCACGGAAACAGCCATTTTATCAAATTTCATGATTTCATTCTGTTTTCACTTTTTCTTTTTAGATTTTATAAATTTTTGGTTTTGCCAATCAAATTTGGTTTGGTTTTGTCTTCATTTCAACAATTAATTTATGTCAAGGGAAGTCAGTCACAAAATATCAAATACAAACAAATTTAAAAAAGGAAAAGAAGAGTCAATGGTGAAATCATTTAAAGTCACTGAGGAGAACTGAGAAACTAAAGTTACCTGACATTCATAATCCTATCTAAATAAATAAATCCTTAAGTTCATAACCTAATGAGGGAAAATGCATTTATTTTACACCCAAAATATTTAGTTTGCAACTAAATTTCCTTCCTCATCAATGCATATCAATCAGACATTATACAGTGGGAATTTCAGATCAAAACTCTAATAACTGTTTCAGGTGAAAGACTAATTGATCAACAACTGTGTGTGCTTTGACATTTTCTAGTTTCAGTTTTGTCGTTTAAGTTTTAAACTTAATAAGAAAAGAAAAAAAAGCTCAAGCTTAGTACATTTACCAGACTAAATGTCCAAGAAATATCACAGAAAATATGTGTCCTCTGCCAGGAATCGAACCGATATCATACACACAACTGTCATTTGCCCAGAGGTGCTATACCATTTAGCTACAACAGAGGAAGCATCTGGTTAGCAAAGTCAAATTATTGTTTTTAAACAACAATTTTCCCATGATTTTTCTCAAATGGGTATATCATATCAGGCCAAATGATGGTTCCATCTAGGATACCGGTTCAATTCCCATCGGAGAACACATTTTCTACTATAGTTCTTGGACATTCAGTCCGGTAAATGTAATTAATACTGTTTGTTATAAACAGAGCTTTTACTTACATATTTGTATCTGTAAAAATAACGTATAAACAGAAAACATATTAAAATAATTGTTAGACTTAATCCAGTTCATAATTATACATACATATATATATATATATATATATATATATATATAATGTGTGTGTATGTGTGTATAAATCAAATAACTAGATATTAGCAACCATATATGTGTGTTAGCATGCATACACAGGTAAGCAAGTAAATATTTACTTAATATAATGTATAAACAAAACAGTGCTCAATGTGGTTAGATAGAGCTAAGTATATATATATATATATATATATATATTATATTATATACCTAGGTTCAAAGTGCAACTTAAAGTTTTGTTGTTCTACCAACTCATCAAGCACAAATTATTACTTTTGATTTTAAAAAAATATACTGGGTCTCATGGGAGGAATGTTAAATGTAGATTGAAAATGAAAGAAAGAAATAAGTGCATGTGCATGACTGCTTAAATAATAAATGAAATGCCAGCTTAGCAGAAAGGAAAAAGAACTAACGATTTATTATTTAAGCAAATTGAGCAATGGTGAGATTGAAAACTGGATCTGATGGACAGAACACTAATCTTCTAACACACACACACATATATATATGTATAAAAAGAGTGGTATGATAAAATAGGCCAAAGAAATGTGTGTATAAGACAAATGTCAGAAAAAAAAAGAAAAATTATGAGACAAAAAGGATTTACTATTTCTAGAATAGATGTAAACATCTTTTCCAATATTTGTTATGTTGATAAATCCACCCACTCAGCTGATTGTGAAATATGAATTTGCTACTTTATTTCAACCAAAATGCCTTGAAAACATTCATAGAAAAGTATTTCTTCAATGAAAATAATCTCCTTGCTTACAATACATCTATTCAATCTTGGCAGTGGATCTCCAGTTCCCTTCCTAAAGAATTTTTCATTTAAAGAATAGATAATTCATTCAAGGTTTATTCAATAGGATGCAGATTTTCAGATTTCATTCATCTTTGAAAGATGCTTAAAATGGTAAAGCAAAGGGCAATAAAATCTTCATCTTCAATTCATTCAATTTTGCAAGCAACTTTTTTTTCTTTTTTTTTTTTTATATGAAAATGGACATCATCATCATCGTCATCAATGGAATGTTGTCGTTTCTAATCTCCAAACTTGGAGGTAATTTAAGTTTATCTATGTTATTACTTTAAGCTTTTGGCTTCTCTATGTTCAGTTTTTCTTTTGCTATTATACAAAATGCATTTTTCATAACAATTGACTGTACAGTATCTGCCTATATTTCTGAGATAAGGTATTATGTACATTATTTACATTATTCAGACTATTGTTCTCATCTTTGTCGCCATATTTATTACAACATGGCACAGTGGATAAAGGCGTTGGTTAGATCCAGTGACAGGACCCAAAGAATGTGAGCTCATTACCCGGTTAAGGCAGTGGAGAACTTTCAGAGGGAAATTAACAGGAGATAACTGATATCCATTAAACATGGCACGTGGAACTAGAACAGTCTACCCCAGTGAGTGAAATAAAGGGTTCAGTTCGACATTCCAACCACCTGAAGAAGGCCAGAGCATATGTTGTAATAAATATGGCTACAAAGATGAGGACAATAGTCCGAATAATATAAATAAGTGACTGTACAATACAAAAATTCATCAATGTCATAGTGTTGAATGAGATTAATGCAGATTTTAATGTGTCAATGTTTTTTGTTCTTCATTTTGACCCAAATGTATCTTGTGTATTGACCTTTATTCTTTCCTTTTTGACAATTACTCTTAAATAAATTGAAAGAATTTCATTTGATACATTTAAGTCAGTCAAGATTTTAGCATTATATTTTTTTATTTTATTTTTATGATGAGGGCCTCTCCTCTGGTTGTGGAAAAATTCCCTTGAAAATTTTGGAACCAAAATCTGACTTTCTTCATATTTAAAGATACAATTTCTATTTTTGTCATTTCAGCTTCATTTCTTCCAAGAATTCATTCAAGTATAAATAACTTTTCATTTTTGCTTAAAACACAAGTAAAGATTAATCACCTCCAGAAACCCTTTATTGGAATATGACAAATAAGATTTGGGGCTAGAAAGATATTTAGAGTTTGGGATATAATACATATTTATATATGCATCATTGTCATTGGTTCTACAAATTATTAATTAGCCAATTAAAATCCTCAATGCTTTTTTTGTCATGTTCTAAAATATGAGCATCCAAAATTCTTGCAGATAATGGTAATCCTGGAATCAATATATGACTCCATCTTATCTACCTTGGGTTCTACAGAAGAATACTCTGACAGGGCATGAAGGAAGTCTTAAGGAAAATGCAAACCAAAAGAACACTTACTCGGAATCAGAAATAGACAGCTGAAAATTCTTAGACACATAACGAGGAAAGAAGGCTTGGAGAATTTGAGACCCACAGGAAATATTGGAAGGCAAAAGAGGCAGAGCAAGGCAACAGGCCACCTACCTGACGATCTTGTATGTATGGAAGGTGGAACAGGGGTAGAAGCGATAAGAAAACAATAAGCACTCCTGAGAGCTACAAAGGATAGGAAGTTATGGAGAGTCATTATTGCTTACATTCTGAAAGACTTTACTTGGAAAGAAAGAGGCACTATAAATTATTTCCTGTTGCCTTAAACATTCCATGATAGTTGCCATATAGTATTTGGATGATAATGATGAAAAGAAATAAAAATCTCTTTCTCCAGGATTCACATCGCTCTCTTTTCGTCATTAAAAGCAAAAACATTCTGTGGGAAAAAATAACAAATGCTGCTTGCCTGAAGAATAAAAGCAACTATGAACTTTTTTCCCTAATGGAAATGTAGATGAAAAATATATATATATATTTATATATTAGTGAAAGAATACTTTCTGTTCAAAAACAAACACACAATATTTGTTGCAAATAACTTTTTCTCTTGAGGCAAATGCAAATAAGGGTTTAAAAGAATATTTTTCACAAAGTTGGGGGTGAGTATTTGAGTTCCAACTTTCTACTCAACCCCTGGGGAACACTAATAGAAGCTGATTGATTCAGAGTAAGCAAAACTATAAATGTACCCAAGGGGGACTTAACCAAGCCTACCACAAGTTTACTCAGTCAAAAGGTTGAATCTAATCATAGCTTTTATCTCCATTAGCTGTGGTCAGAAGGAAACTATGTTAAAATCTGTTTTGAATGAATAGTTATAAAAGCCGAGGATTGTGTAAAATAAAAATGTTCATAAAAAAAAACAAAAAAAAAAAAACAAGGAATCAATATATTTAGAGTAAAATATAAACGCCAGACATCAAAAATAATAATAATAAAAAAAATCTATCATAGATAAGATGTATGGATGTATGTATGTATGTATGTATGTATTACATACACACACACACATACACATACACACACACACACATACATACACACACACACATACACAAAATTGCAAAGCGGAACATATACATATATGCATAGAAATTTAAATATAAATATAAAAAATCTGGAATGCATAGTTATATTTTGTTTATGGCACTTTCCAGAATTTTCCATCTAAGTAAGTTACTTTTTCTTTTAATAAGTGTGGCATTCTTCAGATCAAAGTTGTGGTTGAATTTGTTTCTATGTATAACTAATGTATTTGATAAATTGTTGTGTATAAGATCCCTTTTGTGTTCATAGATACATTTTGTTGTTTTCATTTCTGTTTGTTCCTTAGAATACATTGGGGAAACTATCCTGGCAATTTAATTTATTTAATGCTTCAGAATTATTATTGTTGTAGGTATTTTGGGTTCTGATCCAATCCATAATAGTTTTGGATGTGGTTGTAATTATTTTGATGTTAAGATTGGATAAATTGTTTTGGATAGTAGATGTAGATCTTAGAGATTGTAGCTAGTCATGTGTCTGTTTTTTATCTATTTTATTGTTATTGTTAATCATGTTATCTTTTTTTTTTTTTGTGGTTGTATATTGTATGCCTTTCTCTTGAATGAAATATCGAGGATATTGGAGTTATTTTGAAAGTATTTTCTATGTATATTTCTTTTTTAGGTAAGTATTGGGGGCTGCAGATTCTTAGTGCATTTAAATAAAATCCTATTCCAGATTTTATCATGTTACTGTGGTGGGAATAAAAATTGATAAGGTCATTCTTCTCGTTAGATTTTCTAAAACCTTAAACAATTATTAATTATTTCTATGCAACGTTGCTATCTAGGAAGGGTGAAGTGTTGTTAGACTCGGATTCAAAGGTAAAATCTATTGTGGGTTCGAAGTTATTGATTATATTGAGAAGATTGAATAAAATTGTTTTGTGGATAGGTATTTACTTGACCCCCCCCACTGAGTCAGGTTGTGACACAAGGTCGGTTTTTAACGTGGGGACCCGAGTGTTTTCACCCGGGCCGCTGGTCAGAGCTGGTCATAGCTGGTCCAGGCAGGAACCAGTTCAAGCTAGTCATAGCCGTGATACTACCAGCGCAGGGACGAATCCCTACACCAGGTAAGTATCAAGTGATCGAATCTCAGCCAAAAGGCCGATAAGCAAGCGATCTGAGAACAGATACTACAGTTGGTATCTACTTGACCCCCCACTGAGTCAGGTTGTGACACAAGGTCGGTTTTTAACGTGGGGACCCGAGTGTTTCCACCCGGGCCGCTGGACTTTACTGGTCTTAGCTTGTCCAAGCTGGTCTTGGCTGGTCTTAGCTGGTCTTAGCTTGTCCAAGCTGGACAGAGCTAGACGTAGCCATGATACTACCAGTGCCGGGATGAATCCCTGTGCCAAGCATGTATCAGTGATTGAATCTCGGCCAAAAGGCGATCATTAAGCGAGCGATCCGGGAACAGATACTACACTTTGATCTTAGCCAAAAGGCTGTGGATTTACTTGACCTCCCACAGGGCCAGGTTGTGACACAAGGTCCGGGTTTAATGTGGGAAGGGAAGGGGGGTTTGACCTGAGTGCTTCCACCCGAGTCGCTGGTCTTTAGCTGGTCTTAGCTTGTCATAGCTGGTCATAGGGACGAATCCCTGCGACCGGCCTGTATCAGTGATCGAATCTCAGCCAAAAGGCGATCATTCAGCGAGTAATCTGCGAACAGATACTACACGGGATTTACTTGACCTCCCACAGGGCCAGGTTGTGACACAAGGTCGGAGTTTAACGTGGGAAGGGAGGGGGAATGGACCCGAGTTTTCACCCGGGTTTTCACCCGGGTCGCAGTGCTTTGGCTTTAGCTAGTCATAGCTGGTCTTGGCTGGTCTTAGCTGGTCAGAGCTGGTCATAGCTAGTCAGACGTAGCCACGATACTACCAGCGCAGGGACGAATCCCTGCCGCCGGCCCCTATCGGAGAACGAATCCCGGCCCCATAGGCGATCATTCAGTGAGCAATCTGAGAACAGATACTACACTTTGATCTTAGCCAAAAGGCCGAGAAGCAATGAATTGTTTTGTGGATATGTTAATAGAGAATCGTCCATGTTTCAAAAATAAGAATTTTGTGGTAAAAATCTTTTGAAAGAAGCACTCTCCAGAAATTCAAGAAATAGACAAGTCACTAAAACGAGAATGCCATCAGTAGACCAAATTTTTGTTGAGAAAAATTGTTATTGAAGATGAAAAACATTGATTAGTGATTAAATGGCTTATTTTTATGATATTATGTGTAGGAATAAGTTATTTTTGTTTTTATTACGTGTGTTTTTAGTAAATTTAGGCATTTCTTTACCGGAGCTTTTGTGAGTTAAGATTTTATATCGAACCGAGTCGTACATATATATTCTTTATTTTAGGATATTACATCAAAACCATGTAAAAACACAAATGCAATCCTGTTTTGATGCATCTTAACACATCAGACATTAGTAAATTCTTACTAACGCCTGATGAGGAAACATGACTGCATTTGTGTAGTGTTTTTACATGGTTTTGATGTAATATCCTAAAATAAAGAATATTGCTCTACTTTTATACTGAGACCTCTTTTAAATTGAATGTTATGAACACTGGAATTGTATTCTATTCATTCCCATTTCACACAGATATATATATATATATATATAATACACAATAAAATCCCAGTTGACCTCCTACCTCACATGAGGTGATTTATTTTATTTTGTATTAATTTTTGCTCTATAATAATTGATCTCTTTTTGCAGATTTGTTTTAATATTATATATTACTAGGATCCACTTGGATGATATACCAATGGATTTATTACCTCTCTCATATATATATATATATATATATATATATATATATAATATATATATATATAAAGTGAACGTTGAAGTCAGCACTCGAAGACAACAGGCTGTTTCATGATAGGCGCAATCATCAAGCTTGATGATTGCGCCTAGCATGAAACAGCCTGCAGATTCTGAGTGTTGACTTCAATGTTCACTTTTATATTTACATTTACATACGCTTTATCTCTGATATTGAGCACTTTATCCCAAAAATATAGCACACCTTAAAACTATATTTCTTCATAGAGAGATATATATATATATATATAACAACCTAGGAATGCAGATTCAGATTTCTAACAAGCTTCTCTTATGGCCATCTCCTGTTAAAACACTGCTTCTCATCTTAACACTGAAGTTAAGCAACATTGAGTCTGGTCTATACCTCGATGGGTGATACTTGGAAATATCAGGTAGTGTAAGTGGTATAATAATTAACAGCTGCAAATGAGAAATCTCAGTTTGAATTCCTGTTAGGTTCATGACTTTCACTTACGCTTAAATACACTTGGGAAAAGTATTTATTCACTTCTTCTCTACCCAGGCAGTTTTTTAATAATTTCACCCCAAGCAAGGCAATAAAGCCACTAAGATGTAAGCATTAACTGAGTGTTAGAGAATACAAGAAAAATATACTGATAATGAGAGAGGACAATAAAAAAAACAAGAATTAAGAAGACAGAAGATCATGATTGACATTGCATTTAAACTTTTGAAGATGAAAGTTAACTGGGAAGCAAGAAGCTGGAAGAGAGTTCCACAAGCAAGAAGTGCAATAGAAGAAACACTTAGCATAGAACTTAGTTACATTTGGCCATTTTAACTGTAAAATGATGAGACCATGCTGCCAATATAAAACTGTGCTTAAATGCATAAAGTCTAGGTACCATAGAGTTCATCTGAACAATTACCATGAAAGTATTTATAGAAAAGTCAAAAGCTACATTATGGCTGTGAGAAACTGACTGAAGCTGAGATGCCAGGTCAAGACCAATAACATTGCAGATTCTTATTTAGATTTTATCAAAAATCTCTAAATATATAACTGGAGCACCAGACCAGATGTGGTAAGAATATGTAATATAGATTCTGGTGAGAAAAATTATCAAGCATGACATTGAACCAACTTTCTTAAGCTGCTAACTAAGCAATTGATTGAATATATTCTTTCCACATCATGTCAGCTGAAAACGTTAGTGCAAGATGCAATGAGTCACTTTCTTTGAGGTTAGCATCATTCATGTTGATGGAAGGTAGAAAGTGTTTTTCTTACAGCCCTCTTGATGTTCTCCACCCCTTCAAAACCGGTCCCCTTGATAATGCCCTTGATCTTCGGGAAAAGAAAAAGTCACATCGTGCAAGATTAGGTGAATAGAGAAGTTGCTCAAGCATGTCAAGGTTCTTCTCATCCAGAAACTGATGAATGCTCAGGGCGTTGTGAGCAGGGGTTGTGGTTAGGGTTAGTGGTGAAGCGGCTCCAATTTGTCATGCCACAAAAGCATGTGAAAAAAATGTAATGGTTGCAGAAACTAAGATTCCTGTTATGTACTCCAATATATCATGTTAGATAATAACATAATCCGCTTATCCCAATAATCCACACAGCACACTCAGTCCTGTTACCTTTTCAGACAGGCCTCGTAAATATTGATTTGTTTCAAATCCTTAGTTGAGGAAGATCAAGGATTTGGTTGGATAAATGTGAATAAAATCAGAGGGGACCTTACTGTGCATGCAATAACATAAAATCACCAGTCAGATAACACGGTCATCTATGAAAAGCTATTGAGTTTATGTACTGTGTAACAAATACATTCATAATGACAAGTGAATACATTTTTCAGGTTTCATGCAAGGTTTTTTTCACATCCCACAGATCTGTCAATTCTCTTAATCTCCAGATTTAGCTTCCTATGAATTCTGGCTTTTCAATCATCATTGAATCTTTGTACATGAAATTAAAAAGAATGTGACAAGCCTGCTGAAGACAATCTCGAGAGAAGACTGTCAGTCAGCCATTTTGAAAATGGAGTGATGTTGCAATAAATGTATGAGCTCCCAAGATGTCTACTTTGAAGAGTTACTTAGGTGCCATTGCTCAAGTTAGGCTATTCTTTTTTCATTAACCGTAAATAGCCGGACACTTTCCAGATAAAACTCTTGAAAAACCAGCACAACTAATTCTGACTCGTACACAACTGCCTTGGGTTGATACAAAAGCTTTTTTAGTAACACATGTTACATTTCATTTCATAAAAGCAATGGAAACAGAAAATAATAAAAACCTGAAGATATTTTTTGTTGTTGGTGGTTTATCCAAATTTTCCAAAATTCATCTTTTTGGGATAATTAAGGAAAAAACTTTTTTTTTTAAATTACTTTTAGCATTTTTTAAAGAAATCAAAATTTCAGCAAGATTCCTGAATCATAAAAAGATTTTGGAAAATTGAACTAATGGAGAAATATGGAGATTTTTTTTTCTTTTTCTTTTTAGAATTTCTTTCAATTTGTGAAAAATCAAAATTACACAGTAGGGTAAGAAAGCTGAATTATGCTTGCTGTAAAAAATGAAGTGATTTTGCTTTCAGGATTTGTGAATACCTTAACTCGTATTAATATACCATAACTCATTAAAGTCATAAGGTTATCATATGTACTGCAGCCATAGCACCAGTGGTGTGTCTAAGGCAAGATAGCTTGAGAGGACCCATCCCCTTTTTAGCTGAATTAGAGTTTACCATTTCTTAGACTGGTTACTGCCTCAAGATCTAGTCAGCTCTGCTATTTAATCTAGATATTATTATGAAACAACATAAAAAGGAATATGGCCATTGATGGAAGAAAGCATCTTTTAAGCTAACAAAAAAATTCTGATAGGTGATCATTTTTTTCCTAAAACTATAAATATTTTTCTTTTTATTATAACATTTTGAAATTACATTAACTGTAGGATGAAAATAAGATTGTATTTTTAATATCAATTTCCAATATTTCATGGATATTCCCTTGTAATCCTGGAATAAATTAGGTCAACTTTGAATACACCATATCGAGAGAGTGTATCAAAGCCATCATACAATTCATATTGCTAACTGTTAATTGTAATAGGAATATGTTTATTTCTGAGATGAGGTATTGTAATTATTTACATTGTTCGGACTGTTGTCTGAATTTTTATTATCTCAAAGACATGTGACTCAGTGGATAAAAGCGTTGGTTAGGTGATTTGATCCAAAGAGCTGTGAATTCAATACCAGGCTACTGCAGTGGTGAACAAAAACTTGGAGAGTTGAGTTAATTAGAGATAACTGAGACATCCGAAAGAGGCTTAAGTCGTGGAAGTAGAACAATCTACTCTGGCAGACAAAATAATGGGTTCAGTCTGGATATCCCAATCATCTGACGAAGGCCAGAGCGTACAATGACTGAAACATTGTGAATATGGCAACAAAATTCAAGACAACAATCTAAATAATGTAAATAATAGTAATAGGATTTTTTTTTTCCATTAGACGAAACAATCAACCATTATTCTCTTTTCAGTTGTATCTCTTTCATCTTAACAGCTTTATTTCAACTTGTAGTATTAGTAATAGTAGTAATGCTATCATAAATTTTGATTCAAAGAAACATTGTCAATTGTTGCTAATTTTACTCATTGCTGTAGACTCAGGATGTGAGTTATTTCATAAAAACAACTAACATGAAAAAAAAAGAAACTAAATGGTTTTCCAACTGTTGATGCTTTTGATGTAAAAAGAAATATGGTGGGAAGTGATTAGGAAAGATGAAAGGAAAAATGGATAAAGAGAGATTTTTAAACTTTTAAAATTATTTTCAAATTTAATTAATCTTCCAATCCTCAAATTGCTTTGAATCCAAGGGAAAATACAACAAATGTGAAATTTGATTTCATCAAAACTATGGCAATTGAAAAATAATGAATATTAAATTTTGAGCAAATAATATTCAGAAAATATTTTAAATTCTTAAGGAGAACTTTGGTTAGAGTGACTTTTCAGTTTTACCATTTTGCAAACATTACTTAATGGAAGAATTGGGATTTATTTTTTTTTTTTTTTTTTTTTTAATGCAGTGTACATAAAAAAAAAGAAAATAATGTCCTGATGTTTTCATAAATACTGAAAACATTTGGTAAGGCAGTGAATATATTTCTATTTTGACATTTTTAAATTGAAGAGAAAATTCAAGAAATTCATAAACTGGAATCTTTTCAACAAAACAATTAAAAAGTATAACATTCGAATAAAAGAAATTTAGAGACTTACAAGTAGAATTTAAATTTTTAATAGCCTTTTAATAGAATTTTCAATAGACTTTTCTGAAATTGTTTTCCAAAAACAAAAAACAAATTTTAGTAAGAAGAGAAAAAATAAGAAATTACAAAGATTTGAAACAAAAGCAAAAAGAGTGTGAAAGTAAGGTGATCAATGTAAGTAAAGGAAGGTCAAAGGTTAAAGATATTTGGATGATGCCACAGAAAAACAGAACTGCCAACACATAAAAATTTGGAACAAAAACCCAAACAAATTTTAATTTTCACTTTTGATAAATATCTTTGGTTCACTGCATAAAGATGGCAGTTGATTTTAAAACAGGTGTTAGCAAACTCAATGTAGGGAAATCAAACATGGGTTTTATATATATTATGAAATGGACAAAGTCCATCAATTATTTTAAGACATTTTTATGTTTATACATTCTTTTTTATAGATACAAATATTTAAGTAAATGCTCTGTTTTATGATAAACAGTATTAACATTTCCTGGCCTGAATGTCAGAAATTGTCATCAAAAATATGTGTCCTTCGACAAGAATTGAACCTGTATCCTATACAGAACCGTCATATAGCCTGACGTGCTTTTACCGATTGAATGTATGTGAGAAAATCATGGAAAATTGTAGTTTAAAAATGATATAAAATTGACCTTGCTAACCGAACGCTTCTCTGTGGCGAAATCGGTTAAGGCACGTCAGGCTATATGACGGTTCCGTATAGGATACAGATTCGATTCCTGTCGGAGGACGCATATTTTTGATGACAATTTCTCGGACTTTAAGGCCAGTAAATGTTGTTAATACTGTTTATTATAAACAGAGCATTTACTTAAATATTTGTATCTATAAAAAAAGAATGTATAAACGTAAAAATGTCTTATATATATATATATATATATATATATATATGAATGAAAAGAAGATTGCATAAAAAAAACTGTTGCTGCTTGGTGTTGAACTCACTGTCCACTTTTATATTAACACACATTCTATCCAGGATATTAATCACTTTTACACATAAATATAGCAGACGTCAAAACTATATTTTATCATAAATAATACTCACTCACCTATATAGAAAGGCAGACATAAATTATTCTACATGAAATTGCCATGTTTGCCTGGAGCTTGACGTTTTTGGAAAATAATAATTCTTTTGATAATTGTTTTGCAAATGACATATTTGTTGACATGCGAATTCTGCCTGTCTTTATTATCGGCAAATATTAGAAAATTTTCCAATTCGAGACCTTCATTATTTAGACTTATATGAATTCTGTTTCAGTCCTAATCATCATTAGGATTTTAGTCTTAAACACTAATGATAATTTGGTTTAAAATAACCGAGAGAAACATTGACTCGAACCGTCTCTCAAGGTCAAAGAGATGAATGCAGAAAAAGGATTTTAAAAGGTTAAGATAATCAAAGCCATTCTTCAGTTTATTGAATGAAACTATTTAAAATCATTTTTGATTTTAATAGGCAAACACATAAATTGAAATAAATAGATTCTATTGAATGAACAAAAAGAGATCGAGAGAGCTTTCATTGTATTCAACAATATGAAATAGATTCATTTTTACATGTCATCAAGTCGTGATAAAAAATATATTTTGTATAATACTGCACATTGGCTGGATATGGAGCCAAAACACTGATTAAAACAATATTATCTCCCCTTGAATATTATGTTAAGCAGTTTCAGTAGTGGCTTGATATAACTTCTGTCAAAGCAGCCAAACAATATAAACTTCAATTAACCTCATGTTTGGTGATTAGAAATAACAACATTCCATTGATTATGATGATGATATCTATTTTCATATAAAAGAATTAGAGAAAAAAGTTGCTTGTAAAATTGAATAAGATGAAGATTTTATTGCCCTTTGCTTTAACCATTTTAAGCATCTTTCGAAGATACAAATCTGTATCCTATTGAATAAACCTTCGATGAATTATCTATTCTTTGAATGAAAAATTCTTTACGAAGGGAACAGAAGATTCGCTACCGAGATGGAATAAATATATTGGAAGCAAGAAGATTATATCCATTGAAGAAATACTTTTCTATGATTATTTCAGCCAAAATGCCTTGAAAACAAAGCAGCAAATTCATATTTCAAAGATCACAGAATTATTTATGAAGATCACATAAGCTTTGGACAGATGTTCATACAAACATAACAAAAATATCTATATTTCAATTACAAACATGTATTCTTTTATGTCCTTTGGTATGTGGGCGATCATGTCCCTCCACAACTTCCTATTTCAGACTTTTCCCTTACTAATGATCACAAATAGGTATACAGATTTTTTTTTTTAAAAATAAAGAAGTTGACCTTATCAGAATGGAATTCACTTATGCAGAAACCCAGGCCATGCACACAAAAATGAATAAAGCTGCATAAATTTAACTTGTTTATTATGCAAAATAAAATGTTTTAAAACAACCAATTCTGAGAATGTCATATAAAATATGACTTGTTTAGATTAAACATTCTTTTCTTCTTATTATCTGCATTTAGTCAGACCAGGAAACTCATTTTGGTTGTTATACAAACAAACCTCTCAGCATCATACTAATAGGGGGAGGTATGGTCCATTAAAATAGATTGTCTGAAGATGGAAAGGGATTATTTTTTAGTTATGAAACCACTATAGTAACTACCAGTAGTTATGATCATAATGTAAATACAATAAACATGTATATATGGCATAAATAAATATATACTTAATATATATGAAGAAATATAGTTTTAGGGTGTGCTATATTTATGGGATAGAGCATATGTAAATATAAAAGTGAACATTGAAGGCCACCTGACAATTGCATCTAGCATGAAACAGCCTGTCATCTCTGAGTGTTAACTTCAATGTTCACTTATATATATATATATATATATATATATATATATATAATGAAATGGACAAAGTCCGACAATTATTTGAAGACATTTTTCTGTTTACACATTCTTTTTATAGATACAAATATTTAAGTAAATGCTCTGTTTATAATAAACAGTATTAACAACATTTACCGGAGGACGCATATTTTCTATGGAAATTTCTCAGACATTCAGGCTGGTAAATGTTGTTAATACTGTTTATTATAAAACAGAGCATTTACTTAAATATTTGTATCTATAAAAAGAATGTATAAAGATCAAAATGTTTTAAAATAATTGTCGGACTTTGTCCATTTCATAATGTGTGACGTCATTTGGATATGCATTGAGCAGATATGAATGTACGTGAGAGAATGATGGAAGATTGTAGTTTAAAAGCAGCAAAATCAAGTGACCCAATTGGTTAAGGCACATCAGGCTATATGACGGTTCCATATAGGATACAGGTTTGATTCCTGTCAGAGGACGAATATTTTCTATGAAAATTTCTCGGACATTCAGGCTGGTAAATGTTGTTTAATACTGTTTATTTAAACAGAGCATTTACTTAAATATTTGTATCTATAAAAAGAATGTATAAACATAAAAATGTCTTAAAATATATATAAATCAAAATAACAAAAATAATAGATTTCTCACAGCTACTTCTGCACTAATGTATTGTACTTTATATACTGTACACTCGTCTTTGTTTACAATTGAAAGGCCAGCTACTGCCGCCAAGTGGTCACTTTGAGAACTAATATTACTCATTCCACTAAGCCCGCAAATTTTGAAATACATCGCTGATGATTTGGAAGTTTTTTTTTATTATTTTGCTTGCAGATTATGTCTGTTGCATCCAAAGTCCATTGATGGAGTGTCCGTAGATAAGAGGTTTGTCTCTACTCACAATGTTTTCTGTCTATATTTCTGAAATGAGGTATTATTTACATTATTTGGACTATTGTCCTCATCTTTGTCGCCATATTTATTACAATGTTTTGTCCATTGCACCCTCCTACCTTCTTCAGGTTTCTGTTGTACATTGTCATCTCTGAATTTTTAACCAAACGCTTTATTCAATCCATAGAATCGGATTGTTCAGATTCTACTTTCCATACTTAGGGAAGATAACTCTTATCAGTTAATACTCTCCAGTCTATTTTGCCTTCTGAGTCCTCCTTCCCCATTGAGCATATGATTTTTATTGAACTCACAATGAAATCAAGATGAGGATACTAGTCTGAATTAAAATCCAATGACAATTCCTCAATTAAAAAATTATGACACAGTATGGAGATTAATTATATATATATATATTTATTTGCACCCCCCGTCTTATAATGCATCCAATACATCATAGACTGGCTAAATAGCAAAGGTATAATTATAGTCAACATCTGCTGCAAAGTAGCAACAATAATAAAACCTTGTAAAGCATTTAGGCTGGCAATTCTAGTAGATATACTTATTTGCACAATTTCAAATACATTTCATAAATATATTACGCAATTGTATGTAGCCCTGACATATTATGCAGCTAAGGAAAGGATCATTCACATTGACTCGATGATCCTGACTATGGTCGACAACATTTTAATATTGATTGCATTGATAGAAATAGACACAGTTAAAAGCTTTCCTCAATGAAATGCTTGTATAAAGTATAATTTGGAATTCTTACAAACATTGTCTGTGAACTCAGGATTGAGCGGGTTGATTACCTCCCACATTACTCCTTAAGCATAACCTTGCATCAAAATTACCTTTGTCCAGCTCATAGCAGCATTTTAGTTCAGGATTATTTGAACATTTTTTTTTTATTGATCACCTAAAGGATAAAGCATGGGAAAATAAATCTTAATAACTGTCTATATCTCTGAGATGAGTTATTATGATTACATCCATTATTTACATTACTCAGATTGTTATCCTCATCTTCATTGCCATATTTACAATGTTTCAGCCATTGTATGCCCCTGCCTTCTTCAGGATGTGTTTCTATCTCTGAGATAAGGTATTATGAATACTTGCATTATTTACATTACTCAGACTGTTATCCTCATCTTCATTGCTGTATTCACAATGTTTTGCTCTTGCCTTCTTCAGGTGATTGGAATTTCAAACCGAAAACTTTATTGCATCCACCAGTGTAGACTGTTATCCAACAGCTCCAACAAACTGGGATAGAATAGCACAAGAGGATAATCACACCCAGAAAACAGCTTCAGTCTGCCTACCCTATGTGAAGGGATTATCAGAGAAAATACAAAAAGATCTGTGGTCCATATAACATCAGGACAATTTTCAAAAATGGTTCAACACTTTGTAGACACCTCTTCTGAGTAAGATCCCTGACAGAGAACATGACTAAAAACTGTGTGTACACCATCCTGTGCAGCTGTGGTAAGAAATACAAAGGAGAAACAAGCTGCTCCCTTAACGTAATAGTACAAGAACATCATAAAGCGGTAACACGTGGGGAAATAGAAAAATCAGGCATAGTTAATCACATATGGAGAGAAAAGGGAGGAGGTTAAAATAATAGACAGAGGACATCATTGGAAAATACGAAAACTTAAGGAATCAGCACATATGCTAGGCCAAGCATAGAAATGAATCCAATATGGGAACCAGTAATAAGGAGTGCTAGAGAAAAGCAATGAATAACAACACAAAAATTGCAATATAAGCTCTGGTAAAAAAAAAAAAAAAAAAACAGTTGAGACATTAGGTTTATAAGTTTCAAAAATTCATGCACAGATGTCCTCAAGGACACATAGCCCAGTGAATAAAGATGTTGGTTAGATCTGGTTATTGGACCGAAAGAGTTGTGAGTTCAATTCCAGGTGAAACAAAACTTGGAGAGTTGAGATAAAGGCAAATAACTGAAATGTGAAACTGGAACAATCTAACCTGGTGAATGAAATAAAGGTTTGAAATTCCAATCACCTGAGGAAGGCTAGAGTGGAAATATGGCAATGAAGATGAGGATAATAGTCTGAGTAATGTAAATAATGCAAGAAATCTTAATGTTTATATATAGTCATGTATGAGTTTTTTTTCAATATTTGATTATATGTTTAGTAAGTCCAATGAAGAAGCCTGAAGGATACAATGGAGAGAATATAGCAAATATATCAATCAAGATGAGAATATTAGTCTGAATGAAAATACATATAATAATAATTCCTCATCTCAAAAATTCTAACATAGATTATTTTTAATGTTTATAGATTTTCTGATACAGAAAAAACCCCATTGAGGTAACCTAAGAAACACTGGGTTGCATTGGGTGAAGAAAAAGATCAACCGTCATTATAGAAACAGGAAAGAAACTGAATGAGATGAGAATTTAACAAATTACATCAGTTCAAGTGTACATGTGAATTCAGTTTATAATATCATATATATTCACATATCAGGTGACTGTAGAAGACCTAATTTTGAACTAGCCTAGGTAAGATGTTAAACTACATCCGGCAGCAAGGCCTCTGTTTTGGAGGTTTCAAGGAGCATGGAACCACCTCTTAATTGCTGGTGTTCCCAGGTACACCCTGACCCGAGGTGGTAGCACCTGTTAGGGTCCTAGCTATGAGCAAATAGTTAACCCCCGGACTTGGGTCAAAACACTATAAAAGTATAAAAATAGGTTTTAGTACCAGCAATACATGTTTGGGAAAAAATATTACCAGCAATAAAAATCTTATTGGCATTAAATAACCCATTGAAGTTAATATGCCATAAAACAAACCAAACCGAAGTTAATTTTTAGGGGGTCGCATCATACACGAGATATAAAATTAGCGTATGTACTGATGGCCTTGGCTACACCATTGACCAAACTATATATCCATTTACTGTATTTAAAATAAACATAATTTTGATAAAACTGATATTTTCTATCTAAAATAAAATAATAATATATTGCTCTAAATTATATTGAGCACTTTTTTTAAAAAGTAAAAGCTACTAACGGCGGAATTTGACTTCATGTGTTATCTCTCATTTAAATATATATATATATAGTTTTAAAGCATGATATATTTATGGGTAAAAGTGATCAATATCAGGGATAATGTATGTGTATATAAGAGTGAATGCTGACTGTACTATGCTTGAACACATAGATGGCCTGAAAATTGTGTAAAAGCAAAAAAGAGATAGTATTGACATCAATGTCCATTCTTACATTTATTTATATATTTACCATATATACTCTATTATGCGACTTTCGAAGATTTAATTTTGAAGCTAAATTTAAGGGGGTCGCATCATACATGAAATATAAAATTAGTGTATGTACTGCTGACCCTGGCTATGCTGTTAACCAAACTATATATCTATTTGCTGTAATCAAAAAGTACAGCTGTATTTAAAATAAACATAATTTTGATAAAACTGATATTTTATTTGACTGTATCCAATAATAATGCATGTAATATTCACATATTAGTAACATCTGATAAAGTACAAACATAGCAAATACGCATCTCTTCCATTGTTTATGGTTATAAGGGGTTTAGCTGTTTCTTGTTCTGTTTATGACTGTATACGTTTACACAACAAGTATAGCATTACTAACGATAAATTTATCATTCTCTTTTACTTCTTTTAACTTAAACGAGAAGATTGGATAAGGAGTTGGAGGAAAAGAGGTTAGTCTATTGAAATTTGGTCTCTCAAAAAAAGGAACTTACATGAGATACATGATAAAATCATTTTTTTTTTTTTTAGAAGTAAATATTTTGGGTTGCACGACATACGAGATCACGTGTTACTTTACTTATATTTTAGTTTCAAATTTTCAGATTCAGGAATTATCAGACCTGATTTAATAAACATTGCCAAGAGAGTGAAGGAAGATAAAATTGGAAATTAGTCAAGGTTTTAAAATTGCATTGTAGATGGTTAACAGATCTTTTAATTTTTAAAAATAAATTGAATAAAAAGATTTCTTTTCACATATATTTCTTTATAAAAGATATATTATTTACCATTTTATAATCTTGTAAATAAACATTGCTGAGGGAATAAATGTAATCAAAATAACAGTGCAGTGTCAATGGAAAAACTGTCCTTTTGAAACACTGGTTATTTTGGGGGTGGGAGACATAAAAATCCCTGTTTACCTAAATTTAAATATGTTTCTTAAATCAGGTCTGATAATTTCTGAATCTGAAAATTTAGTTGGTTCACATTAAAAGCAATGATTAGAATTTAAAAAAAAACCTAAGCATATGAAATTCAATTTATGTTTTGTTTTTTTACAACAAAAATATTAATCACTATTTATCAATTATATATATAAACCTTAAAATGTGAACTAACTAATACAATGCAATGAGGCACTTTGACATAGTGCAATGGTTAGAAAGATTATCTCGATCAATTACAATTCAATAGTCACTGAAGAGGTTTTGAAAAGGATGCAAACAAAAAGGTAACTTATACTTAACATCAGGAAGAGGCAGATGAAATTTCTGAGACACGTCATGAGAAAGGAGAGCTTGGAAAATCTGATACTCACAGGATGAAGAGAAGGAAAGAGGAACAAGGAATACTTAACAGACTTAAGCAAATGGATGGCAGAACAGGGTCTGGGTGAAATAACAAAAAGACAAAACATTGAATGCTACAAGGGACACAGCAAAGAAAAAGAAGTGAGTTCAATCCTATCTAAGCTATGCTTAGAAAACCACCATCTAATACAATGCAATGTTTTTCATTTATCAATTTATAAAGAAATAAATATGAAAATATATAAGAAATAATAAATCTTTATAAAAGGGAAATAATTTTTTATAATCATCTAAATAGACATTGTCAAGAGAGAATGGAGTCAAAAGAATAGTAACTATCCTTTTAAGACTTTAAGTTTTTTTTGGGGGTGGGTATTTTTTTGTAGACAGGAATATCCTTGTTTGCCTAAATTTAAATCCTCTAAGTTTTCTTCCTTTTAATGACACATTTTATGAAGTTTATTAAACTGTTACATGTAAATTATTTTTTGTCTAACATTAAAGATCAAATCAAAAATGGTGGCTAGAAAGATATTTATGCATTTAGAATTAAATGTGAAGCAAATAGTCAATACTGCAATGATACTTTTAAACAAAAACAACAAAAAATTCTCCAAAACCAATATGGAAGGAAGAGTGAGAAAAAAAAGGCTCCTTCTGTCTTACATTTTACTTCAACCGCTAATTTTAGTTTGGTTCGGTTTGTTTTATGGCATATCAGCCTCAATGGGTTATTTAATGCCGACAAGATTTTTATTGCTGGTAATATTTTTTATAAAAATGTATTGCTGCTAATATTTTTTTCTTTCATAATGTATTGTTGGTAATATCTTTTTCTTCGGAAATGTATTTGCTGGTAATATTTACTTTCTTCAAAAATGTATTACTGGTATTATAACCAATTTTTACACTTTCCTTAATGTTTTGATCCCTTTTTGGCTATAGCTGGGACCCTAACAGGTGCTCCCACCCCAGGTCAGGGTGGACCTGGGAACACCAGCAATTAAGAGGTGGTTCCACACTCCTCAAAACCTCTTGAACCTCTGGCCTTGCTGCCAGATGTAGTTTAGCCCATCCTGGGTATGATGATAATTTTGGCTTTGAAAGCAAAGAATATGAAAACTGTCATTTTGTTTTAACCAAATGTTCATCCAATACAAGGTTCAAGAAGCACTCAATATAGAGCATTACTGAGTGAGGGTGTTGTATGGAGTGTTGGAGAAGAAAGTAAGTGCAAATTATGAGAATATGTAGGATAGATAACACTTGAGCCCAGACGTAAAGAGATTGTAGTGATTAGGAAAGCATCCTGTCAAGAATCTGTTGCATAAAGTAGCAGTTCTGCAGAAGCAGAGTAGAACATCTTGCTTACTAATGGAATATAGAATGAAAATAAAGGTGATTCAAGTGTGTGTATGTGGCCTGACATGGCCTGACTGTAAAGGTCTGAATTGCAGCACATTTAAACATTTGCCATAGCAATAGCAAGAGAATAGAGAAAGGCTTGCAATGTTCCATCTGTGGGTTGAATATAATTCATCACCCACATGGCCACATAAACACTTTTGAATTGTCAATGTTAGAAAGTGTAGCAGATTCCTCATGAAAAGTTACACATGGTGACATAATTTCAGATGTTTAAATGTTTCAAAGGGGAATATGGATACACAAACCTCTCGTACACAATTTTTAATCTAGTCTCAGAAGATCAGTAATACATACATACATACATACATACATACATACATACACACTCTAATCATTTATTTACTAAGTTTATTTTAAACTGTCAACAAGTTACAACAACAAAACTACACAAGGGAATTTATATGTCAGACTAACTTTTTAATCTCTGCATTTTTATTTCTAGTTTTCCAAGAAAACTTGTCTTTCTTAAAACTGACCGACTTAACACAAGATGTCGACTAAAAAGTTTGGAACCTTAAAAATTCCTTAAACAATGAAAAAATTTTATAAAATGTTTTTTTTTTTTATCTCTTAGTGATTTTGAGAGATAACTGATATGTCTGGTGAGACACGAGAAACTAAAGAAAACCTGTTAAAATTCCCTTAACTTTTGGTTAGTGTATTATTAAATGCAAAGAATATTGGCACTAATTTTTCTATTTATGCACGTATGTTATATATGCTATTTTGTAATAGCTGGTGACTCATATTCGAGGACACACCCGTCTATTAGGGCGGCTTTACTCAGGCACGTTTGTGTTTACTCAACACCCACAGAGCCTACCTGTGATTTATACTGGAACTATGCTGAGCAGACCTTAATTACAGTTTCTTGGGAAAGAGAGTGTTATCTAGCATGATCAACAATCTGAACAAAACCAGCACACTCAAGCTCTCGGCCATGATGACTTGTGACTTTGTGCTAGCACAGATATTGACTGTCAGCATAGGTTCTGTCTACCCAATTTAATTCACAGGGCTTTGGTCAACCCGTGGTATGGTTTTCAGGCACTTTCCAAAGGTGCCACATGCTGGGATTGCCCCTTTCCAGACCAATAACACGAGGAAGTCTCCTTCCTGACAAATCAACCCTGGTGAGATTTGAACCTGGTTCTCATTGTCAGAAAGCGAACATTCTAACCACGTGCCCATTGGTATATGCATATAAACATATACATACTAGATCTTCATTGATCTCCGCACAACAATGGGCATATATATAATTCTTCAGCCCAGCCTCAGAACCCACATTTCGTGGGCATGTAAGTGAGTGATTAGAATATTTCACCATGGTTGTTTAGTCAAGGTGGTAATTTTTGGGGCCTAGGGATATGATGTTGGTATATGGTACTATTAAAAGTGCCTGAAAAACCACACCACAAGTTTACTCTCGAATTGTGAGTGGATCTCAGTAGATGGAACAGCTTAGAACCTGTTGATGGTCATGCTAGCACAAATCCACAAGTCACGGAGAGTTGAAGTACACTGGCCATGTTCAAGTACTGATCACGCCAGATTATGCACTATCTCCCAGAAACTGTAACTAAGGGCTGTAGTCATAGTTGCATAGTTGTAGTATCAACTATGGGGTTGGCTGTGTGGATAGTGAAAAAACAAAAATATTCCAGAGCAGGTGTCTACAAAAGGGATTAGCTAGTCAAACTAGCAGACTGGCATATTTGGAAACAAGCAAACAGATATTTACTATACACACTCAGAGAATGATTAAAACTGTTGGTTTCTGAATTCACAAGAACAAATATATTTAAATGCACAGTTCTTTGCATGTATTATATATATATATATATATATATATATATATATATATATATATACACACACACACAAATCCTTGAGGGCTTCCACATCATATAAACTATTAAAATATGCATGAATATACACACACACACACACACACACACACACACACACGTACACTTCTCGGTGGAAAAATGATTTGAAAAAGACAAAAATCAAAACTAAAATTCTAAATCCCAAAGCCATTTTGTCTTCACTGCAAACAGCAGAAAGATTCAAATCAGAATCATATTAAATCCAAAGAGATTCTACCTTCAAGGAAACTTAAACAATGAAAAAATATGACTGACAAAAAAAAAATCAAATTATTCAAAAGTCAAATGAAACAACCAATTCTTTATTTTTTCCTACTCAGTCAAGCCATTTTTTCCTGTTTCCTTCTTTGTATTTTCTCTTCTAATAAAGACTTAATCTGGTTAATAATTCCAGTCTTGATTCTTATACTTCTTTTTTTTTTATATCTTCAAGCTCACAAGAGAGCAAAAGATATTGTTTATATGAAAAAACTGGTAGAAAATTCTTAGAATTTCAATACATATTTTTGAAATGATTATCTTATTTGTTACCCATTTCAGTTAATACAGACTTTCCTCAACATCATTCAGTTTGACATCCTCAGATTAAATTCTTTTAATTCATATCTGTTATTCTTAACATAAGATTTCAGCAGATACATTCTTCATCCTTCTTGTCAGTTGATTGCCGTATCAAATGGCCATTAGAAGTGACTTGGTTCTTCACTTTTTTCTTTGTCATCCCTTCAAATCGAACACTACCATTTCAGAAAAGAGTTTGAGAAATCTATGAAACTTTGGCATAAAATCCTAAATAGCTCCCCCCAGATTTCTTTGTGAATGGAAAAATGAATTTTATGTTTACATTTTTCCTGAAAATTTAACCAATCAACACCAGAAGCTATCATCAATCCGAAGATACATGAAAGATTTTTTTTGCCCCTAGAATATATTTTATGACTGTCAGGTTCTGCTTTGAATCAGAGGAGGGGGGGGAAAAAGGGGGTTATTTAACAATTGAGGTTCTCAATGGTCATGTGACCGAGTGGTTAGAATGTTCAATTTCTGACCATGAGACGTGGGTTTGAATCAGGGTCGATTTGTCAGGAAGGAGACTTCTTGATGCTATTGGTCTAGAGGAGGGGAGCCCAGCATGTGGCACCTTCGGAAAGGGCCTGAAAACCATACCACAGGTTGACCCAAGCCTTGTGAGTGAAATTGGGTAGACGGAACACTTGAGACCATTGCTAGCTGTGCTATCACGAAGTCATCAGTCATTGCGACTGAGGGTTTTAGTGTACTGGCCTTGTTCAGATTACTGATCATGTTAGATAATGCACGCTCTCCCAGAAACTGTAACTAAGGTCTGCTCAGCATAGTTGCAGTATAAACCACAGTGTGGGCTCTGTAGGTTGTGAACAAACACAAATGTGCCTGAGCAGACATCTGCAAAGGGAATTAGGTAGCCACCCTAGTAGACGGGTATCCTTAGATACGAGTGGCTACACCATTTAAATTTAGATGCCCTCAAAAAAAACAAAGATGAAATTTAATGCTTTGAAAGCAAACTGCAAATGAGATAAAATTATTTTATAATGAGTTTTAATTAATTATTTGTTATGTTGCATTTTCTTAGATAAAGGAATAATCTGAATGGGGAAAATGGGGCCCTGACGTTTGGGTGCCATGCATTTTGACATGAAGGAAGGATGTTAAAAACATTCCATCTTTTGATTACTTAAAGAAAATAAAAAGGTAATGTAATTTTATTTAATTCTTCATTTGGTAAAAGACTTCTCAGAAATAACAGCATCAATGTTTTCACATCTAAAAACAGCATTTCTACATATTTTTGGTTTTTGTCTTGATGAACATCTACAAATTGTTCACTGTTCATCATATACACACCATTCTTTCATTAATATATATATATATATATCCTAAAACATCATCTTTGTATACCCAAGGGTATTTAATTAAAAAAATATATATAAAAAAAAATAAAAGAATGAAACATTTGTGGCAGTGCACAGATAGCAAACATAGATAAGGATACAGATAGAACTTGCCAACAGAAACACTAATGCCATTTTAAATTAAAATTAAATATAACTTACAAGTATTTTGACATTTATACTCAGTAGATTCTAGTTTTAAAATTAGATACACTGTATCCTGATATCTGATTTTAAAAATATGTAGAATAAAGACCAGTTTTACAAATCAAATTTTGCTTAGTACCAAAGTGGACCTTACTAAATGGGTTAGCGATAAAGTATTAAATGTGACCCTTACTAAATAGGTTAGCGATAAAGTATGAATAAAGTAAGTAATGGTTGTGTCAAAACATCCCCCTCCACACCAAAATATGAAATACAAATTCGCATCCTAAATTTGTTTTCTTTTCTTTCAATTTAAGTCACTAAATTAATCGGTCAAAACAAATTATAAGAAACTTGTCAAACCTGTTAATAAAAAACAAGACACTTCAATAATCTCAACAAAATGAGTTTTATGATTAAATTAATGGACTGAATAGATTAACATTTTGACAACAAAGTGAAAAAAATATAACAAATCTTATGCCATAAGAAAAATACTTAATTTCAAAATCTCAAATGTATTTTTTTTCTTTGTGTAAATGCCATGTTCTTTGGGGGCATAAACAATCATGTCTCTCCACAGTTTCCTTAGAATTCAGTGTTTTCCTTCTCTTAGACTTGTTACCCTCTAATACTACAGTGTCCTGTCTAGCCTGGTCTTTAACCAATAGCTGGGAGAGAAATGTTTTAACGCTTTTCCCAAGAGCATTTCTGTAAAAGTGAATGCAACAGATGTGCCCAGAACTTGAACTTGGCATGCAAATTCCATTTTCCATGCATTCCATCCTTTACTGACACCTTCTAAATGGAGACAGTCAGGATCCACTTGCATCCAAGCAATGGGATCAACATCATCCTCCTCCTCCTCCCTTTCTTCCCCCTCTGGTGACAGAGATGGCCATGAAAAATTGTTAGAGACAACAACATGGAATAGATGCCTAACTCTCTTGCTAGCCAATTTGTTCTGATTATCATCCAAGAAAGACAAGTACAGAATATAAGTTTCTTGGCCAAAGACAATGAAAATGTCAAAGAACATATCAACAAAAAGATAACATACAAGGATTAGGATATTAGTCTTAATATCACATAGAATAACAACAGTAGCAGATCATAGAATTTAGAACAGCATTATAAGATGGGGAAATTATTTAAACCTTCAACAAGTTTTTCATACACTATTTATCAGTACAGCCAGCCAACAAAAGCAAAGCACAGGCTGTGTAATTTGTATTGATAAATGTGTAGTGTTTGTATGCTTGTAAAATCCATTCATCCCAAAGAGATCAACAAAGAGTATTGGCAGTTCTGTAGGCAAGAAAAGATAACAAGAGCAACCACCACCACCTTTGTCATTACTGACCAGCTTTAGCCAGCAAGCCATTGAACATATCCGCCAACTGGTCACTGGTCATCTCCAGGCTCTGCAGTTGAGCCTGTATCTGACCAATTACTTTCTTGGCTGAACTTGGAGGATTGTTCATCAATGGGATGAGGACACGATCAGTGGCAAGTTTCAAATTCAGTTTTGCATTCAAGCCCAGACATCTGTTTCCATGACAACGGACACCAGGAATCTCTGCAAAAGAAGAAAAAAAAATTGCATGAAAATAGTGAAACCAAAAATAAAAATTGCAAAAATTTATCTGAAATTCAGTGCCATCATGATTCCATAAACTCTTCATTCCAAGATGCCTATTGCAATTATCTTGTGACCAATATTTGAACACCCCCAATCTTAACCTCTTCAAGTCAAGGACCAGACATTATCTATCCCCCTTATCCTCATTTCATCTTCCATTCATATCACACACTTTATTCAGTAACCTTCTGTGGTGGAGATATACCTCGCCGAAGCAAGAGTAGGTGAATTGTCTGTACATGTGCTTGTAGATATCTTAGACCTGTGCGGCGAACTTCAGCAAATCAATATTGAAGTGACACGGCGCATACATTATCGGTGAAAACCAGGCTAACACAAGCGAAAGATCTCGGTTTCTTGCCAGAGACCGAGGAAGGGTAAAAAGAGCTGTCTTTTTGTTTTAGGCCCGTTTGTTCTTTGAGACTGATGAAGGTCATATTCATGTTCCAGAGAAAGAGCAATAGTACTGTTGTTTATGGGGTGCAGGAAACAGGAACAATGCTTCGCTCGGGAGTCTGTTTCCATGTTAGCTGTCAGTGGGAACAGATTAGAGTGGAAATTTGTTTTTCCTACTACCCAATTTTCATTTAAATCTCACACCTTCTACCTTGAGTAACTCTCGAGCTTTGTATTGGGTGTACATTAGTAAAAAAAAATATTTTGTCCTATTTCACTTGCTTATAAGAAAAATAGTAACAGGTATCTAGCCTTGGGTAGCAGTCAGTCTACAAGAATAAAAGTAATAATCTTAAACAGAATCTCTTTGAGACATTGTCAATGATTATTAATTTTGGCTACTATTTCTTTCATTTTATTTCTTTTTTTTATACCAAATAGTAATTTAGTTGCTAGCTTTAGGTGACAAGGACAATTCTGAATTTGAAACCATGGAGAAGGCAATATGAAACCTCCCAAGAAGTCATGGAAATTCAGATTATAATACAAAAGGAATCTGTAGAGTCATCATTTTCTGTCCTGAAGAAACAGGGTATTTAAAACAAATAAAAGTGTTAAAATGTTTGAATTTCTTCAGTTAGACATTGGCCAGTTAGGATTCCTTTTAAGCTAGTTTTGCTTTCATTTTAATTTCAATTACCTTTTATTGCAACATTTAGATTGTTATCCTATGATCATTAAGCAATGGTGATCAGATAAACTAACTGCCCCTCTGAAAAGGTTTGAACTCTCATGTAACCTGTTTCTTTTATGAGAGGACAGTTGCCAATCTGGCTACAAATACTTTACTGGCAGTCATCAATCACATAAACAAGAGATATTTTCTTCATATTTTTCCTTTAATCTGAAGTGATTAAAGCCTTTCTAGCCAAACTTACAACTGGTGTCAAAGTGACAATAGATTAATGAAACAATGATAACACTTTATCTCAGAAATTCATGTAACACAGCAATTCAAACAATATATTGAGATAAAAACAACAAAAATTGAGATATTCAACTAAATAATTTGCAAAATATTTGAACATCTTAAATCATTGTAAAAAAAAAAAAAAATCAAAGTTCACAAAAATCATGTAAAATTCTTCAAAAATATTTTTAAAAGTGATAAATAAGAATAGAAATTAATAAAAATACATTTTGTAATCGGTTAAAAATTCAAAGAAAACTGAAAATTTTTTTCTATGAAAGCAGAGAAGCATTAATTTTTTTTTTATCCTGTGACCCACAGGGTGATAGGAGCACCATGTGTACTGCATCCACAGTAGAAGTGGTGTTTCTTGGGTAAGATAGCCTGATGGAGCCCAACCCTCTCCAGGCCAGTTTTGAATACAGAGTTTTCCTTTTCCTAGACCAGTTGCTACCCAAGGCTATAGAACCCAGTCAGTCCTGAGAAACATAACAAAAGAAAAATAAATGAAATTATTTTCAGAAGGCTGTTCCACAAAGTAGCAGTCTGTGGGAAGTAGCTGTTCAAGTTGAACTTTCTTCTTACAATTAGCATGGCAATGGGGAGGGTTCATCCCTGTGGGTGTGGCATGCCAGGTTTTAGCTGTGAGGGTTAGAATTGGTGAAAATAAATGAATGGAACCTATCAGAACATTTGCCATGGAAATAGCAAAAGAGTGGCGAGAGGCATGTAATGTTTTGTCTGTGAGGAAATGGGTTGAGGAGTAGAAAATAATTTACCACCCATAAAGCAGTTAGGCCACTTTTGAATTCTATCATATCTGGATATGATAGCAATACTCCATTTTCGGCCTGATCTGGCACTTGTAAAGAATAACAGGAGGAGGAGTCAGGTACTTACTGGAACGGTTCAAGGAATCAACCATTTTTTCAGCAACTTTAACAATGAGTTCTGTAAACGAGTTCTGGGGTAAACTTAAGTCCCAATAGGCGTTTAAGAAAAGGGGCTTTTTTTGAGAGAGAGAGAGCACATGTACAACATGATAGGCAAAAATTCAGAATCTGTTTGGTGATAATGGAATGTTACTAATTTGGTTTTTGAGGCATTGAATGTAACCAACTAGTTTCCCCAGCCCAACCCCCCAACTGAGCTGTTAAAGATAGATCAGAGGATAAATCAGCTGCTAGGCTTCGGTCATCTAGATTTTATAAGGTGTACCCATATTCGGTTTTACCATCTGTATAGTCACATAAGATCAGATTATCCATGAAGTATACCTTGGGGTATGTCTAGGAAGTTGTGGAGAGTTATGATCAGACATGTCCTGAAGAGACAGGCCATATAGAAGAAAGTTGTTTGTGACATAATAATAAAGTTGAAACCTTTTTGTTCCATCATAAAACTGGGCTTAATGAAGGTTGCAGGAACTTATAAATAAAAAAAACATATACCATATATTTATTTCCACCTATTTAGATGACCTTTAGATAAGACAAGGTCAAAAAATACCGCAAATTCTCATGAATTTATCTTATATTTGGAGTATAAGATGACTGATTATTGATTATATAAAGATGATGTTATTGGAAATGTTGTTACTTACTGTATGCTTAGAAATTCAAAATAAACGTAATAACAAAATCGATTCTATATCATGTTTTTCCTACACACGTCCCTTAAAAGGGAAACCATTGTTTTGTTTACATTTCATCATGTGATCTCTTGTGAATACCGATTCTTCTTCTTCTTCTTTTCCTATATCTAAACAGTTACAAACAGCCTGGTATACTAATGCCATTTACTTATACTTCAACAATCACAAAATAATCCTAAATAGTGTTATTATTTAGCACCAAAATGATAAGGAATTTTTAATGAAAAATGAATATTATGTTATCCTAAATGTTGTTACTGCCGTAATTAACACTACTTGGATGATTCTGGAAAGTTTAGCAAAAGATAAAGGTTGCTGTGAATGCAATCATAACTAGATGTTATATTTTCTCAACTGATTTCATTGATACTGAATTATTCTTCAAATAGGCAATTTATTATGACATTATGCCAGTAATATATAACGTAGAAATGGTTTTATTACTTTTATTATCAGTTTATTTAATAATGTGAATCTTTTCATGTATGTTATTGGTTATTGCACCAGAGGTTAGCCTACTGACAAACATCACTCAGGATTTAGGTGACTTTTTTAGAATTGTAGTATAAAATGACCCTCAATTTTAAAGGAGGTTTTTGGGATTTGAAGGTCGTCTTATATGTGGAAATAAACAGTACTAAAAATGTTGTTTGCAAAGATCGGACAAACAAGTTTATTTTCAGTATGAAACAAAGAATCAAATTGCTGACATCAGAAAGGGTGATATCATCATCATTTACTTTTGGTAAATAAGTTGATCCCTGAACTTTGACACATAAAGACAAAATATTTTCATGAAAAAAAAAGAAACATTTTAAGTTTGTAACATGAATTCTCTTCAAGCCAGGATAGCTGTACAAAAAAAGGCATTTTAATTCTAAGTATTTAGAAAAATATGACAAATTGGAAAGGTTTTTTGAGATATGTTTCATCAATTAGCATTTCATCAGACTGGACTTTGTTGACGTTGCCACATTTACACATGTTCATGAAACGAGAAATGTAGTTAGTTTCAAAATTTTTCAAAGAATATTTAAAAAAATTTTTTTTTCTCAATTTAGCCAAATTGATCTGTATTCTTTTTCTCTCCATCACCTTTGTCCCTGATTATCCCACACCGTGACAATATAAAATCTGCCAAGAATGGGGATTTAAGAGCCTGGACAAAAAATTTATTGTGGCTGAACTAGCAATCAAGTCACTTTCCAGACATTTTCTTCTCAGTGGATTATTTGCTGATATCAGCAATTTGATTCTTTTGTTTCATACTGAAAATAACCCTGTTGGTCTGATCTTTGCAAACAACATTTCTAGTACCATATATTTCCACGTATAAGTCACCTTTTAAATCCCCAAAATCACCTTTACAATTGGGGGGGGGGTCATCTTATACGACAATTCTAAAACAGAAACCTAAACTCTTTTAATGAAAATAGCATTCTTTATGTCAAAACTAAGAAAAAAAAATATTCTTTCAAAAATTTTGAAACTACCTGCCTCTCTCATTTTGTGTGCATGTGTAGATGTGGCAACATCACGAAAACGCAGTCCGATAAAATCTTAACGGATAAAACGCATCACAAAAAACCTTTCCAATTTGTCATATTTTTCTAAATACAGTTTGTTGATATATAAAATTATACATCGTTATATCAATACTAAGTATTTAATTAATTCACACTGTTTGCATGATATGAAGTTTCCGGTTAGAAAATCTGATTGATTAATGAATAAAGTTGCTTCCCCTGTTCATTGCATTTAATGAGTTGCACCCTGCCATTTCCTTTCTTCTGCAACTGGGAAATCCAGAGGTTGTTTTCTATTGAAAATTGTTATCGAGAAAATCCAAATGCATGTGACAAGTAGAAAAATGTGTGACAAAAATCCCAAATATCAAAAAAAGATCAATTCTGTTAAATGGCATTAGTAACGATTGTAATTTCAGAATTTACACATGATTTTCAGTTGCAATTCGACAGCTCTCATATTGGCCGGAAGGTTTTTCAAAACTGGTTTTGTTCATTGATTTCTACAGGGAAAATGAAAAAAAATCATAAAAATGTTTGCTATATTTTTCAGAAAGGTAAATATGTGATAAACACAAGAAAAGGCTGAACTGATCAAAAGTGGAGATACCTCTTGCTCAACAATCAGTTGATGCTGATATAGTAGATCAAATGAAAAGCATTATGTGAGAATAATCATACAACAAGAGAGGAAGAACCAACAACGTGACAATTTCCACATCAAGGGTTGAAAATTATTTACACCATCTTGGTTATGTTAGACATTTTAATAGGTGGGTTCCACATAATAAAATGTTTAATTTTTCAAAAACAGATAAAATAAGTGGATACATTACAATAACTTAAAATAGACTTGGGGGCAAGTGAAACTGCTACTAAGGCCCAGGCTTATATACAAGAGTAGAGGAACGTTGCTGAAAAACTTTCAACCCAACCAAGAAGTCTTTCAATAAATAAATAAATAAAATTGCTGATGTTACATGATTTGGTCAGATTTTGTTAAGTTAATCAGGTTAGGGACTTTTCAGCATCCTTTTATATGAAAGGATTGAAAGTGAATCTTCCATAATGAACTCTTTTCAAAGATTTAGATACTAAACTTACAATTAAGAGAAATGATAGAATATTCCAGCAGGTCATGGCTACACTGCATAATTCTTTGGAAGCAGGAATTCATCAGATATTGAAACTTTAGATAACCATTTCTTCTGCTATTTACTGAATTTTTTAATAATACACTGTGAGAGGAGGTACTGAAAGCAAAAGCTTTTGTCTGTCCCACCTACAGAAGCTCTTGTCTCTCATGCACATATATATATATATATATATATATATATACACACACACAAATAAGAGAAAAAACAGATGGAGTAAAAATCCACAGTTCTTAACATTTACTTTTTAAAAAGAGTGCTCAATACAAAGTATAGCAAAATATTATTATAATAATTTTATTATAGTAATATATATATATATATATATATATGCATGCTATCGCATGCATATACAGCTGCTAATATCTCATTATTTCGTTTATATCCACACATATCTATCTAGCAATCTATATATATATATTATAATAAAAATATTTTACATCGCTACACAAAAGTTTTCATGTTTTGTGCAGTGATGTAAAATGTTTTTATTATAATCTATTATAATAAAAATATTATAGTAATATATATATATATTTATTTAAAAATTATAACATAAATATGTTATAAAATCACTACAAAAATAGCCATTTTGTTTCAACACCTCTGGTGGCTTATCAAGTGATGATGTTGAATGTAGAATCTACATTCAACATCATCACTTGATAAGTGGTGTTGAAACAAAATGGCTATTTTTGTAGTGATTTTATAACATATTTATGTTATAATTTTTAAATAAATAATTATATTTGCTCTACTCTGTATTGAGCACTCTTTTAAGAATAGTAATTGTTGGTTATTGGAATTTATTCCGTATATATCAATCCTATACTTGTATGTATATGTCTCTATATATATATATATATATATATATATATATATATATATATAAAATGGAAGAAAAATTAAGTTTAGGAGAGTGTTGTTTTTTTTTTTTTTCTTCTTAATTTATTTAATATTTGCAAATGATAGAGTAGGCCAGGGTTAACACTAAATTTGGTTGGCAAGAGACTGAATTTAAAATCATGCAGACAAAACAAAAATTCAACAAATAAAAATAAATTCCAATTCCTTAAAAGATTACAAAAGACACTTTGTGTAGTTCTTTGCTAAGAAAGATAAAAAGTTCTGGAAGTATAGAATTATGACGTTACCAAAAAGTGAAGTAAAAACCAAGAGAAAATGAGAAAGTAAGACTAGTCATAAATTAATTATAAGTGACAATTCTTCATCAAAGACATTTTGACAAGAATTTTTCACAAGATTATATATTCACTATTTCGACTTTGGTTCAGGTAATTGAACAACCATCTTTGTATCAGTGATCTAATAATAATAATTTACACACCAATTCTTCCGCCCTGTCGGTGGGGCATCAGAATACATTGACTGCACCTCCGCAGAGAGTAAAAGTCCCTCAATGGGGCCACCCAGATGTAAAGCGGTCACAATCCTGCAACACACCACTTTGGCCCTTACCTGGGCTAAACGGGCAGTCGGAGGGGCCCGATCTGATCAATCAGCTGGTCATGTCAAACCCCATCATATATAATCCACCCCAAACCTATAACTTACACTCCTCTTCTCAACCAAAACTAACACCTACCCCTAAATATATGATGGAAGGCGGTGGCTGAGGGTGAATCAATTTGGGAGAAAAAAAGGATCTGACACACCTGCTAAACCTACACAGCCGTAAAAATTGGACAACGGAAACAAAGGAACACACGTGCTTAAAGACTCCTCCCAAAGAGAGTATACCTTTCACGCAGCCCCGACATGGCAAGGTGAATGGGTTTCCCCACTGTCATGTCCCAATCCTGGACTCTGTGGTGGGTAGGGAGCGGGGAAGATGAATCAAAATAAAAACAATCAATGGAAAAAAAGAAATCTTCCAAGAGACCACATGTGGATAATGACTCTGAAACAGAAAATGATAATGAAAACTTTCCACAATTTATTGTTCTAGAAGCAATAAGCAACAAAGCACTAACTCAAATATCTCCATTTAAAATATAAATCTAATCACACCAAAAAATGTAAAACAACTACAAAATGGAACATTACTAGCGGAAGTGGAAAAAAAGAAATATGCAGATATACTAATAAGACAAAAAAATTACAAGAAATAGAAATAAAATCCTACCCACACCAAACCCTAAATTTCTCAAAGGGTGTAGTAAAAAGCAAGGAGCTCTCCCTGTGCACTCTAGAGGAGATAAAAATAGAACTCGAGGTGTTATAAACGTCAAAAGAATCACAATAAAGAAAAATGAAGCAGAGATACAAACTAATACCTACATTCTAACTTTAAACTCCCCCCAAATTCCAATAACAATTAAAATCGGATATGAAATTATAAGAGTGGAACAGTACATACCAAACCCTCTCCAATGTTACAGATGCCACAAATATGGGCATCATAACAAATAAACATGTGGAAAATGTAGTGAAAAAGAACCAAAACATAAAGAAGAGAACTGTCCAAATGAGAGCCTATGCTCAAACTGTTTGGGAACCACTCTGCCCTCTCAAAACAATGTAGTATCTACAAACAGGAAAAAGAAATAATCATAATAAAACATTAAAAAAAATATGTCTTTCTCAGAAGCACGAAAAGAAGTTAAAAATAACATAAAAGAAAACATCTACGCCTCCATGGTACAAAAAGCAAATAAAATAAACAATGAAGATAAAATAAAAGATTCAACTGAAACAACAAATTTATATAAGGAATTAAAAGCTTTCCTTGAAGAATTAAAAACCTTCTTAACTGAACTCAAATCAAATAAAACTAAAACTCAACAACCCAAACCAAATGGAATTAACCCAGAAGAAGGCAAAAAAACTCTGGAAAGAAAATATAGAACAAAACTCCAGCAAACCCTCTTCTTCCCAAAACCAAACCAAGAAAACAAAAAAGAAACAAAAAAGAAACAACGGAACAAGAAAACATTCGATCAAGATCTAACTCCAAATCAAGAATCAATATATCAAATGAAAATAAATTTGAACCTCTGGAATATATGGAAGTAGAAGAGAATGAAAACAAACAAATTCCAAAACAAAACCAAAAATCTGATCGAAGGACACCACAAGTAGTTGAAGATAAAAATTCAAAAAACTCAAGAGGACAAGTGATATAAACCTACCCCCAAAAAATGAAAATATAACTATGGCACATAAGATCATGCAATGGAACTGTCGTGGAATAAAATCTAATTACAACGGCCTACTCATACTTATATCACTACTGTGTCCAGCCATCATCTGCTTACAGGAAACTTATTCACAAGAAAATGCTAACTTAAAAATTAAAAATTATAAACAATCCCACTATAACCATAATACATGGCACAGAGCTAATGGAGGAGTGTCAATATTGATCAGAAATGACGTACCGCAAAGTAAAGTACAGATTAAAACTAAATTACAAGCAATAGCAACACAAGTGACACTAGATAAAACCATCACAATTCTTTCCATTTATATACTCCTACAAGAACCAATAAATACCCCAGAAATAAACAACTCAATGGAACAACTTCCTAAACCCGAGATCTTACTAGGAATTTCAATGGAAAAGGCTTAAAAGAAATTTTAAAAAATAGACACAGATGAAATATACAACTTTCTCAAAGAAATCAAGATCCTCAACAAAATATAATACTTTCAAATAGTGTATGTGTATATGTGTGTATAGACATATATATGCACGCATGGATGTAGATATGAAAATATACAATCAGAAACAATCCCAAGACAAAGCAATCCAAAAAAATACAGTAGACCCAACAGCCTCTCAACCTTTTATACAATATAACCTTCTTATATACATAAATAAATAAGGCTTCAGCATAAAATGACCCAAATAGGAGTTGACATGCTGTTAAATCCAACAAGCAACTAACCAACACCAATTCTTCAATTTGTAAGGAAAGCATATGATATCTTATTTTACATAAAATGATGGCAACAACAAAATTTGTATCCAATTCCTTCTTATGCTCCCAGGAAAGGCATCAATCCACCACTCCCTGTCCTTTTTGCCAGATATCTTAACTAAGTGATTTGTATGTAGGTAAGTAAGAACTTGTATAAACCACACTTTTTTTACCAGTCCAATTTGTGTCAACTGATAGCGGTTACACCTGTTTTAAACCTTGACTCAGATTAGTTATTATAACAAAAATGAATCATGAAAAAAAGCCTTTTACATTCTACCTATAATTTTTGAGAAGAAGCAACATTAAACTCGTTTGTGTTTTTGCTACAACAAAATATTTCACTGACCCCCCAATTGACAACTAACTTCAAATGTTTAATTTATTTTCTTGGGTCTCTTTTCATTTACCTTCAATAAATTTTTATGCAATATTTTTAGCCGATCGTTTCTTTGGTTATTAATCAAAATTTCCAGAAATAGAGAAGCGAAATCTGAAAAAATTCAGGCTGAAGAACTGATTGGCTAAAAAAAAGAAAATTAGAAGAAAACAAACAGAAGAAAAAAATGAGAACATCTGCAATCATGAAAAGACTTCTGAAAAAGAACTGAAGATTATTAGTACTACTACTACTACAGTAGGGTAGTTAACAATACAACATAGAGTTAAGAAAAAGGGGGATGGTGACAGTATACAAGAAATGAGAACTGTCGAATCATGACAGCTTCAGTCACTTAATCGGTTAAGGCATCGTCCATGCAAGAACTTAAGGAATAAAATCTAAGTTTAGAGTCTTGTCTGAAATCACAGATTAGTTTTAAATTGATCAGCTGCAAAGAAAAATGGATGAAAATAGATGAAAGGTAACTGATAAAAAATGATTATAATTATGAAAGTGCTCCCTCAAAAAAACAACACGTCAACAATTTTGTCTGAATGTGTGAAGGAGAATCAGTAAATGAGAGACAAGGACCCAACTTAATTATGCCTGTCGTTAAAATGGCTAAGTTATCTACTAAACGTTTTATAGGATGTGAGTGCATCTTGCTTGAAGAAACGTCTCAGGTTTGGTTTTTCCATGGTTTAGCAACAAAAAATCATAAAAATAGATTTTTAAAAATCTGGTTACAATTGCAGAAAATACTTTGTCTAAAAAAGAAAATCAAAATGAACAATTGTTGCAATTTTTCTGTTTTTAGATCTTTATCAATTCAGAAATAATAAATATATTTACTTCAATGTTAAGAATTTTAATGAAAATATCTTGAGAAAAACACTTTTTGGAAAGTTTGGAATTTAATCTTTCTACAAGAAAAAAATATTTCATGCCATTAGCCATGAAAGAGTTAATTCTTTTACTTAGATGTATTGATTTTTTAAAAATTTCTTTCTCATATTTCCTTTTCACTGTATATTTTTGTATAAATTCAATTTCCAGACATATTATTTAAAAAGAAAAAAAATTCTTTATATTCTAATAAAAGATTTTTCCAGTAGAATAAGAAGAATGCAACTGTTCTTTTTGACTTAACGAAAAAAAAATATTATTCTACAATTTGAAAGTTTATTTGTGTAACATTCATTCATTTTTATTTTTGTTAAATTTAACGTCACCTATTTTTTTTTTTTTTGAGAGGGAAAAAAATTCCAGTGTGAATATGCATTGTGGAAAAATTTTTAAAGAAAGAATTGTAATTTAGTAGACAAAAAATTAGCTTGAACACTTAAAAACTTGTATTTATACGTACGTCCAGTGACAGAGACAAATGCGTTGCTGTTAGTACCGAGGAAAGGGCGGTTTTATTATAAGTGTGCATACTTGAAAAGAATGGCAAATAATTAAAATAATGGATAATACAAGGGGTGATGAAAAGGTCTTGGATCAACCTATTTTACAAACAAATGTCATATATTTTATGGGTAGGGTTTCTCAATATATTCTGCAGCTATATAAGCATATCCATGTTGAAATATAACCTTCATATAACAATACAATTCTCATGAGTAATTGGGTATGAATATTAACAGTATGACATTTGTATGAATTTCTCTCTCTATATATATATATATATGATTGCATCTAGCATGAAACAGCCTGTCGCCTCTGAGTGTTGACTTCAATGTTCACTTTTATATTTACATACGCTCTATCTCTGATATTGAGCACTTTATCCTATAAATATTGCACACCTTAAGAATATATTTCTTCATATATATATATATATATATATAAAAAGTGAACATTGAAGTCAACGCTCAGAGGTGACAGGCTGTTTCATGTTAAAGTGGCCTGATGATTGTGTTTAGCATGAAACAATCTGTCACTTCTGAGTGATATATATATATATATATATATATATATATATATATATTTTACTGGGAATAATATAAACATATTGTGTCTACTTATTTTTATACTGATCCCATTTCAGTTGTCTAGAGTCCTCGGTATGACAACAGACTACATCTGGCAGCAAAGTTGCTGATTGTGAGGTCCTGAGAAGCATAGAAACACCTCTTAATTGCTGCTGTTCCCAGGTTCACCATGACCTGCGGTGTTACCAGCTATCAACAAATAGGGACCCCTGACCAAACAAAAACAATACGAAAGTATAAAGTACATTTTAATAGTAAAAATTCCATCACTACATTTTTATATAAAAAAGATTGACAATACATGACCAGGAATACATTTTATCTGTAGTTGAAAGCATAGAATTGTGTTCAAAATATATTCAGTTGAAGCTATAAAATTGTGTTCAAATTATTTAGATTTCAGTATTAAATAACCCATGGAGGTGTTGATATGCCACTAAACAAAATCAACTAACCAAATCCAGTTGTCTTATCAGTTTCTTGAGGTTAACTTTTCTAAGATCATCTTCAGAGGTAAATTACAAAGACAACATATTTAACTGCACTAAAATCTACAAGTGTGTTGCAAATATCCTGTGCTTTTTTATTGAGCAGTTTTAAGTTACCATTTGCGATTATGATTTGCCTTTTTACAAGGTCATGTTTAAATTGCCAACTGCTGGTATCATGATTTAATTTCACCTGAAGATGATCTTAGAAAAGGTTGAAAATACATGGGTTAAAAAAAAATATGGTGCCTTCCTTCATAAATTTCATCTTAACATCAAGAAACTGATTAGACGACTGGAAAGGATCAGTAGAAAAATAAGCAGACCCAATATGTCTATATAATTCAATGAAACATGTTAGGATGAAGATATGCTGCCTATATATATATATATATACTTCATAAATTCAATCTCTGGATCATTTCTGCATCCAAAGAACCTTTTGAACCAGAAAATCGAAGTCATGAGTCCTTGCATAGATACTAAAAAATTCCTCTTAAGCACATATGAGGCTGGATAAAACAAAGTGTACATTTCAATTACCCTCCCACTGATACATTTATAATACTCTTGCTTTTCTTCTCTTCCCCATTCTTCTTCTTTCTTCACATCCTCCTCCTCCCTTTCTATCACATCATCATGTTTGTTCATTTTTTTTTTTTTTAAAAGAAAAAGCGTTGGAAGGTCAATTGATAAAAAACACCTGAAGATACCCTAAGGTTGAAACCAAGGTAGTGGATTCAACTGATCTTCTGATTTTTAAAGTATATATATATATATATATATATATATATAGTATTGGGACAGCAGATCATTATTCAAACATATATTGTTAAATATAACAGACGATGAATGCCTGTTATGTTTGATCATGAGCCGTTCTAAACTCTGTATATTTGCTTTAATTTCTGGAGAAAATAAAGACAAAAACTGTCCAACATTGGATTTTTTAAAAGCTGTTCTAAGCTTGATCTAAGCTTTCTGCGTCTGCTATTCCATGACCATTATCATCGCATAGTAACTTCTATGTAAACATAACAGAATATCATCTTTGATGGTGAATATCTTTGTTTAAATGTCCCTATAACCACCCTGAAAATTGCTCATGTGAGCCAAAATCTTAGATCAAGGAACAGCATGATAAAAAAAAAGATACAAATGTTGGAAAGTTTATTTTCTCCCAAAATTAAAGCAACTATATGAAGCTTAGCATAGCTTATGATCAAACATAATAGACTGTTATATTTAACAATATATGATATATATATATATATATATATACACAGAAGAAATGAAACTTTTGTTAAAGCCTCCAAATACAACTCTACCAACACAAATGAAAAAAAAATGTAAAACTACAGAAGAAAAATGAAAGAAACCAAGGACTGATAAACAAAAATGTCTGTAGCTTGACATGGAATTATGTGCTGAATTTTGATCTATAATTTTCATTGTATAATGTTTAATCTGTGTGATTAATATTCATCATTGAATTAAGAGAAGAGATTTATATTGAAAAATTATTTTTTGTGTAAAATAAATATTTGAAAAATTTATTAGCCTCATGGTAACATTTTAGTTATATTAATTTTAGAACACTCTGCTTGAGGGGTAGCTTTTATCCTTAGGCTCTGTGTAAAATGAATGCTGCTACATGCTGACATTTTTCAAAGTATTTTAAATATTATTACATTTCTTCATTCAATTTTGTCCATGGGTTCGTTTTCATCTGTCTTGTGTGCATGATTTTTGGTGCACCTGGGGACTGCTGCTGTGCAATTTCACTGTGCATATTGCACAGTGATAGGAAGAAAGAAATACTGTCCAAAATAAGTGCACTTTCATTCTGAGGCCATAGATCTATTAATGCACTTGGATATATATGATGAGGTGCTGGAAATGTTTGGGACCCACTTCCCCTAAAATCAGATCAAATATCCAAATTATATTTGGAAAGATTTCATAGTCAAGGCCAAGAGATTTGAGCATCTTCCCATATACTTGATGAAAGTTGAACTAAAAAAGGTTAAAGGTAAGAGAGCTTAAAGAACTTTAAGTGCAGCACAAGGCAACATCAGAAGAGTGCTCTGTGTACAGTGTTGTATATATTGTTTGAAATTTACTATATTATTAATGGAAGATTCCTCAATATCAGAGATAGTGTTTTCTAAATTCAGTCAGTGTGAACATAAGAATAACATTGCATAAGTTTCACACTTCAATTCCATATATATATATATATATATATATATATATATATGTGTGTGTGTGTGTGTGAGAGTATATAGAAAAATAGGAAAGAACCGTTAGGTTAATAATCCAAAGTTCCTTAGTATTTTTGTTTTTATTTTTAAAAAAAACAGTGCTTGAGACAACAGTAGAACCTATATTATAATTTTTTTTAAATATGATTCCATTGCTACATAAGAGTTCTCACGTTTCAAAAACAGAAGCTAAAAACTTCAATCTCATTTATAGAAATTAAATTAAAGCAGCTAGTTCTGTTTCATCCTCAAGCAAATGTTGGAATAACTAATTTTGAAATTTACGGAGCTTTATAAGTATATACATTCGTAATATTTCTATGGATATGGAGAAAACTAATCATTTTAATAAGGGGCAGAAGGGTATTCATTTTCACTGACAACTATTGTATCAACATATTAGTTACTTTAGAAAAGAGGTTAAGTCAAGGTAGGGTTGGGGTGCCTTTTTTCAAACAAATGATGACATCTGCTCAACGCATATCATCTGGTCTATTTCAATGACAGAAATTTTTGGCACTTTTGTTATGCTGTTAAATGTGTATTTCTATACATACAGATTTTTTTTTCCTAAAAGGGTTGTTTGTATATGAATACATCATATTGAACTACAATTTGTTTTTTTGTTGACGACTTAAAGGGTTTTTTTAGCTTATGATTGGGTTAAGTTTTTAAACCTATTGCTTTAATTGAATTTGTTTATAGACTTTGAAATTTAAAAATTTTTAAGGTGAATGGCTGTTGGTGTCAGCAAAAAGTCGTTATCTCATGTCTTTGATTTAATAAATTTTCATATTTTTATACGAATATAATAAAAAGAAGAGAGAACTACTATGTTGGAACTACTATAACCTCTTCCCTTAATTTATATATATTAGTGCACAGTGATGATAATAAAAGAGTGAATAATGTAAAATAACAGAGCTAAAATTGATACTAATAATAAATATACATTTTGTTCTTCCAAATGAATTGCATCACTAAATCACAAGCATTCATGGTGCTAAAAGATTACAAGGAAAACTTCAAAACAAAGCCAACAGGCAAACTCAGAAACCCAGCCAAAAGAGAACAGGGTAAAATAATTAAATAATACTGGAAAGAATTAATTCAGAATTAAGGAACAAGATAGAGTGAAACCTGTGGAAAAACACTCAAACAACTATGCTGCAACCTAAAAAAACAAATTGCGGATTTATACAAATAGATATAAAAGAATTTTACTATTCTATAACAGAACTCATGCTGGCTAAGGCCATCTCCTTAGCTCAAGAACAAATATAAATAAACACAAACGAAATAAAAATCATTAAACAATCATGAAAATCACTATTATTTAACAACAAAGACACATTGACAAAGAAAGAAGGAACATTTGACATTACAAAGGGAAGCTTTGATGGTGCTTAAGCTGCAAACTTCTAGGCATACATTTACTACATGAACTAAGTAATATAATCGATTAAAATGATATAGGCCTCTACAAGGATGATGATCTCATAATCCTGAGAAAATGTAACATACAAAAAAACCAGAAAATTAATCATAAAAATTTGCAAAATAATGGGATTTAACAAAAACATAAAAACAAACTTAAAAGGAGTAAATTTCTGAGATGTTACATTCAACCTAAGCAAAGGTACATATCAACCATATACAAGACCCAATGACAAATCACTTTATATACACACATCTTCCAGCCACCTGCCATCAATAATCAAGCAGATCAAAAAATCAATTAAGCATAAGTTATCTGACAAATCTTCCAATGAAACCATCTTCAATGAAGTCAAAATAGATTATGAAAATGCCCCAAAAGATAGTGGATTTTTGGCAACACTCATATGCAAACTACACAGTACAAAAAAGCCAACAGGAAAAGAAACATCATATAGTTCAACCCACTGTATAGCAAAAACAAATGTAGGAAAAATAGTCATTAAACTCATATACAAACACTTCCCCCATCAAGCATTCTCCACAAAAACACAGTAAAAATCAGCTACAGTTGCACCAAGAACATGGAAGAAATAGTAAAATGCAGAACAGAAAATTAACCAACAAACCCATCTTAACTGCAGAACAAAGAACAAGTGTCCCTTAAATGGGGATTGGTTGCAAAACAATGTAATATACCAAGCCACTGTAAAATCAGTAGATGACAAAGAAAAAATATACAGGAGTAACTGAAAGACCCTGGAAAAAGAGAAACTATGCACACAAAACATCCTTTACAAATAGTGAATACACAAAGAGCACAATACTTTCTAACTATATATGGGAAATTCAAAACAAAAACAAAATCATGCCAAAAGGTATCAAGGAAAACAGCATTAGCTTATAACAATAAATAACAAGAACTGAAAAATAGCTATAATTACCTTCCCAGACCAATACAAATTCTATAGAGGAGAACATGACTAAAGACTGTGTGTACGCTATTCCGTGCAGCTGCGGAAAGAAATATAAAGGGGAGACAGGCCGCCCCCTTAAGGTAAGGCTTCAAGAACACCAGAAAGCTGTAACACGAGGGGAAGTGGAAAAATCAGGCGTGGCTGATTACATATGGAAAGAAAAGGGAGATTACCACCCTCTGTGGGATCAGGTTGAATTAATAGACAAAGAACATCATTGGAAAATTTGTAAACTTAAGGAATCAGCACATATGCTAGGCCACAAAAATCTCCTGAGCCAACCAAATATAGAAACGAATACAATATGGGAACCAGTAATAAGGAGTGCCAGAGAAAAGCAATAATAATAATGAAAATTGCAATATGAGCTCTGGTAAAAAAAATGTAATGATAACGGGGGGGAAAAAATTGCTATATGAGCACTGGTAAAAATGGTTGCTGAAGACATTAGGTTTATAATACCCAGAAATTCATACACAGATATCCTCAAGGACACATGGCATAGTGGATAAAGGTGTTAGTGACAGTGACAGGACCCAAAGAGTGTGAGTTCAATACCTGGTTAAGGCAGTGGAGAACTTGGAGAGGGGAATTAACATAACTGATAACTGTCATCCATTAGAGCAGTCTATCCCAGCGAGCGAAATAAAGCGTTCAGTTCAACATTCCAACTACCTGAAGAAGGTGTATGGCAACAAAGATGAGGAGAATAGTCCGAATAATGTAAATAGTGTAATCCTAATTTATTCCAAAATACAAACACCAAAGATTTTTACTGCAGTACTTAAAAATCGAAAAATAAAAATGAATACCTTGTAAAACACCACCATAAAAACTAAAAATATATGCACTATATACAACACAGATAATATGGTGCACTTTATACAAAGGCAAATCTTTAAACTAATGAAATATTATGAATAATAAATAATGAGTTAAAAGTTAAAAATCAATGCAAGAAATTAAGTACAAATAAACACATTGGGATCCACAATTATTTCTACTCAATAACCTCTAAAATAAGTAATCCCAAACTAATGAAACAAGATAACCAAAAGAAAAAATAAATAAAATAAACCAAAAATGTAAATAAGTTAAGAAATTAAGTAAATAATAAACAAACTAACAAACTATGAATAAATAATAATAATCAACAACAAACTGACAAGGAAAAGTCCAGAAAAGAAAAAAAGAACACAAAAAAATTAAATAAAAAATTTAAAAATAATGTTTTTTTACTTATTCATTTATACGATAAAGAACAATTTATCATTATTATGTACCAGAGATTAATAATGATAAAGGATTCAAAAATAAATTGGTTATCTATTTTAATGTGATGGAAAAAAGATTTGTTTGTTAGACTTTATCAACCTCATCATACAACCTTTCTTTTCTTAAATTGTATTCACTTAAAGAAATCACTTTACAGCTTTCGAATATTTGAATGACTGGCATGATCACTCTCGTTCTTTGAAGCAATTATTAATAAAAAAAACAAATTATTTATTTCTGGGGTTAATAACGGATAACAGAAACTGCAGGCCACAAATAACTCTGTGTATTGAGATAATTTTTGCTTTTGAGTATGTTTGACGTGCTTTGGTAAATTCACGTACAAACTGTTAAGTTTTTGACTTTATTTTCTAAAAATTCTTTTGAATTTTTTAGTTTTGCTTTTCAGTTTACTTGTTCATATATACTTGTGCATTTTTGTTCTTTTCCTTTTGTTTTTTATTTCCTTTCTTGCATTTTTTTTTTACCCTCCCCACGGTTTTTGTTTTCATTACTTTTTTTTTTCGTATTTATTTGTTTGAATTGTTATTTTCTTTGATTGTCCACGTTCTTCTTTCATTTTAATTTGTTTGTTTGTTCTAGATATTGTTTTTCTTTGTTAAAATAATTTTATAAAGGAAAAAAAAGAAACAACTGGTTATTTCTTCGGTCATAGCGGTCGTTTCAGCCACCATGAGCGAGAACAACTCAACTAAAACATCGCCGGTGTCTCCGGTAAAAACAGCCTGGGCTGAGAATAGGCCGAAAAAAAAATGCTGAATATTATGAATAAAAAAGAAAAGTGTTTGAGGATTCGTTCAAAAAAAATGAATTCCTCACAATTCCAGAGGCTTTGAAGACCATTAATACAAGAATAGTATCCCTGCTGACACCTGACGCCAAAAGCCGTAAATTAACTGGAGTCAGCAGGGAAACAATGGAAGAGGTCCTAAAGACCTTAAAGATTAGCTCAAAGGTTTTGGCGAGATGGACAAATGCAATATGGGATATTTTCCTCCCCAGCAAACAAGACGCCAAACAGTTAGCAGGCAGTGTGTTAAGCACGAAAAAGCTAAGACTGCAAACCGAGTACATGGGCACCCGTAGGACAAAGATTCCATGGGGTGCCCGTGGATGTCTCAGAAGACCGGATGTTACTTACATTTTCCCTCTTGTCCTTTATCAATTGTCTGTACTTCCTCTCTGTAAGGACCAATTGTCTGTACTTCCTCTCGAGCACTAGCTATCCATCATTTTATGGAGGGGACGTGGGAATTGGGTCGACAGATGAGTCTGTGCACAACGTCCATGTCATCGGGGGCTGGGAATGCCACACTTGGTGAGCCACAAACTCGCCTCGAGGTTGGCTTTCTTATCCCCCCCCCCATCTCGTGGGTTGAGCGCTATCGTAAACCCCGGAATCAATCGGATTTCCTTCGCGAGTGTCAGCCAGCCTTGTTGGCTGTTCCTCAGTCCAGTGACCTTTCTCAGCCTAGGAAGGTCTTCTATTGTCTTCTAGTGGAGGGGTTCATGAAGAATTCCTTATGTGAGGAGCTCGGCTTGTCGGAGGAGGAGTTTTGCTCTTACTGGTCTTGGGTGCCAGCAGCGAATTATCTCAATAACCCTGAGTTTTCGCTTACCTGGCGATTGGCTCGGAATCGACTACCTCTCAATGACAAGGTCTTCATATGGGGTTTGACGGATTTGCCAGACTGTGAACGGTGTGACCTTGTTTTAGAAGAAACGGCTTCGCATGCCTTCTACCATTGCCCCCATATCTGTGAGTTGACAGCTCGTCTCGCTCCCGAAAAGCTCGTGCTCATTGATTGCACATATGCGTGTGACAATGTGTCTCCCTCGTATTCTGGGGTGAAACAAATGGTGTTTCTGATGCTCCTGGCCATGGCCTGAATGGTGATTTGGACAATGCGACAGGAGGAAGTCTTGCGAGGCAACCGTCTTTCTCATCAGGATCTGATCCGATTCTTTGGGTATCAACTCAGGATGAAGATTAGAACTGATAGAAAACACTTGCATTCGACAGTCTTCAGCAAAAGGTGGGTGACTGAGGCGAGCTTGGTTTGTTTGAACGGGGCTAGCCTTGATTTTCTCTTTTAGGTCTACCTATGTCACATCGGGGTGGTTTCCAACTCTTACAAACTTTGAACAGTAACTTTAACAAACGCACACATACACACTAGTGACTGAACTCCCACAAAAGACATTTTGTAACTTGATAAAACATCTTGTTTAATTTCATACACAAATCTTAACCACAAGCCTACACACATTGAAACTCAGCATAATCCTTCTACATATTTTATTACAACTGGTCGCACTTGATCAGCAAGATCTATCTTGATTCTCATACGCAAAATATATTCGCCAATCTGCAACAAATTTCTCTTTCCAAGTCAATAATCCTTGCACCACCTGCACACCAGTTTTATCTAATTAGAAATATTTTAAAAAAATCAAACCTGTGCCATGTTTTATGCCAGCTTACAATATGCATATTTTGCAAGGTCTGTTCTTACTTTGGTACATGTAATATTTTTTTAAACTAGCATGTTACCTGTCAAAAATGACCAAATGATTTAAATATACTCTGGCATTTTTGTCTTGGCACAGTGAACAGTATTTGAGAATGCTGTGAATAGTGTTATACAAAACAAATATAAATTAAAAAGTTAACAATACACTGAATGACTTTACCTTCGTCAACTAGAAGAAAGGGGTACAGATGTGTGGCCTGATAGGTAAAGATCATGTTACTATGTCAGCCACGTGACCCAAACTAAAGAATTACCATTGGGACCAGATAATAAGAAAGCATTCTCTTTGAGGTTGAAAATGCTGTAAGTTTTTTTTCAGGCAACATTAACAAGACAAAGAATATGATTTCTGTACAGACACCAACATTGAAAGAAACATTTATTTTTTATCGATATATAAGTGGGGGGAGCTGTTTATAATAACAATACAGTTTCAAATCGCACCCTGATTTTTATTGTTATTGGACTTATTTTGTGCATAAAATCAGACATTTTGGTAAGAGGTTATAAAAAGTTTATTTTTTAAAATAAAGAACAACTGGAAATATATTTTTAATTTAAGAACAAAATCTTCCTTAATTTAATAAAATCATGTATTTATTCTTCATTTAAGAAAAATGATTATTAATTCAAATGTTTTTGCATGCGCTTCCAAAAAATCACATACAAAAAAAAGTTTTAATTTTTTTAAAAGTTAAAAAACTTGTCAGAATAAAAAAAATATTAATTTTTTTTATCATTTTCGAAAGCAGGGCCCTGTTTGCTATCTTTGATATCAGAACATTGTTTCTAATTTTATAATTAGAAACAATGTTCTGATATCAAAGATATTAGCAGAGTTTTAAAGTTGACATTTATAAATAACAGCAAAGTGACTTAACCAAAGTCTAATATCTCTGTTAAAGTCAGGTATCGATTTTATACAATATCAATATCATGAACAGGATCCTGCTTTCTAAAATGATAAAAAAAATTAATATTTTTTTTTATTCTGACAAGTTTTGTAACCTAAGGAAAGTTAGCAGAATGCTAATTTACAAAAATTATTTATTTCCAAAAAAAAAATGTTCCCTATGAACCAGTCTGTTTCTTTCCTAACCCATTTGAAATTTTGAAATTAAAAACTTATTCATTATTCTATAAATTTTTATTTTTAAATCAATGTCATCATCTTTGTTGCTTTGAACATGATTTTCCCAATAATCCTTTCTTTGGCCTCTGTCAAGCAGAATTGGGGAATCTTTCTAAAGTGAATTTAAAATAACAAACTCCAAGAGAAAGCTTAGATCTTACAAAATAAAAGGTGCAAAAGTGAATGTCAACAAACATTGCATCGATTTTAATGCCGTGTCTAAAATAGAGCTCAGATAACTAATTTTGGCAGTTAAATCTTTTGATACAGTATAGCTCAATTAGCAATAACACAATTAACTTGCCAATACAGACCATAATGTGATTTTTAAATTAAAATGGAATTTGTCAAAAATATAATCTTTCACAAGTTAACAACACTCAGTCCTGTGATTCTGTTCAGCTGAAGTGAGGAACTGAAAAGAATGAATAAATTGTACTAACTTGTAAGGATAACTAGATACAACAGAATTTGTCAAAGACTGAAGACATACACAAAAATGATAACATACAAAAAAGATATGGAAGAATAAAAAAATGATCTGCTCGTACCCGGCTTAACTAGGTGTGGTATTTGCTGTCTTTGATAAGGTCTTGAGCTCTTGACATAAAAATTTCAGCTCACAAATCATTTGTATCAGTGTCCTTTCTCTCAAATTATTTCTGTTGGTTTACAAACACTGTAAATATTTAGGTGAGAAAAAAATAACCTGAATTTTTAAGATATTTATTTTTAGGAAAAAAATTCACATCATTTATGGAGAAAAACAGAGTCTTTAATAAATTCAGTTTAATCTGGTAAAAATCCATCTGAGAGAAAAAGGAATGTTAGGAAGATTGCGTTTCGATTCAAAGTGGAAAATGACAATCTGAGCAAACTTTAACTGGGCTTGGACATTGGCCTATATATATATATAGCTATAATTCAAATGTTTGAAGCCACCCACAGAATTAGCATGGGAAGAACTTGACAGACAAGTGATAAAAAATGAAAAAGAGCTCTTAGAGTCCATGAAAAAAGAATGGAATCTATTATCAAACTTATACTTTGAGAAAGTTTTGCAACAAACGCCAAAAATTTGTGTTGTAGTAACCGAGTCGAAAGGTGGCTATTTTGATGAGAGCAAAATTTAATCATAAAATGCTTTTTTTTCTTTGAGTCATAATAAAATTTCTAATAAAAAATCATGTACAACTACTTTTGGGGCCAATTCAAAAAAATTACCAAGGGTGGCCTCAAACTTATAAACTGTAGTGTATATGACCCCTGACTGTGCATGTGCTTCCAAAAAATACCATACAAAAGAAGGTTTTTAATTTATTTTTAAAGTTAAAGAAAAGGTTAAAAATTTATAAAAGTGAAAACAATATTTTGATATCAAATATATTAACAGAGTTTTAAATTTGACATTTATAAATAAAACTCAACCTAAGTATAATAACTGTTAAAGTCAGGTTTCAATTTTACAAAAATTATGCCTCCTAAAATGATTAAAAAAAATCAATACTCAACTGCAAGATCCAAATTACAGAAAACCAATATTATTTATGAATATTTATCCCTTAAGGAACTGTGTTCCCAGTTCAATCCAATTTCATAAAGAATTATATTGGATATACTACAACATGCCTAACACGAAAATTCATGTCACATCTCTCTGACCATAGCTTAATTAGGTCTCATTTAAATAGACACAGAGACCTACCAAATTCTAACTGAAACATTTTCGTTGATAATACAAATATTCACATGTAAAAAAAGATGAAAAATAACGGGTGCATCATTTATAAAAAACCAACACTCAACTATGAACCTGGCCACAATTTGCTGGCCGTGTTTAGAAAATAAAACATTCCTATAACTCTTGGTACACACAATAAGATTAATTATGAACATGGCCACAATGTGCTGACCATTTCTGGAAAATAAAACATTCCTATCACTCTAGATACATGCATAACATAACCCATACATTCAGTTAAAAGTAAAAATAAAATCATCTTTGATAATGGCTAAAATATAGCTGAAAGTGCTTGGACATGCAAAACTTTTAGACAGTTATTACACACATATATATATATATAAATATTAATTCTCAAAGATACAGGATTCATTTTTAAGATCTCTTTGAAGAAAAAGTAGTATCTTAAGCTCTGAGAAAGACAGTAAATTTTGTTTGACTCACTAGAAACTAAATGATTTCTTTATTTTCATGGTTCATAATTTCAACTCTGAATACAGAGAGGAAATAAATCTATAATAGAAAATAGGGTGGGGAATGACGCATACCAATAAAATCAAAGATTAGGTCAGCATTGGACAGGAGGAGGAACAAAGCAACGAAACAAGATGAGACTGGAATAGAAATGTTAACAGATAATTTGGAGGATCATAAGGTTAACAAAGTGATAAATGAAAGACAGCAGTGAAATATCAAAAGACTTCATGTTCACAGCACTGGCAATGAATGCAAATGCATCAAGCAATCAGCTTGATAAGTCACATGACTAATAATTAGGTTTCTAATTGTAGAGTGAATGGCCAATGGTTAAATGTAAAATAAATGACAGAACTGTCCAAGAGAATTGACAAAGTTTGCAATAAGCAATAACAAGAAAGAGAAAAGAAAAGATCAAGGCCAAAAATAATAGTAAGCAAGCAAACAAAATATGAAAGGCAAATTAACAGCAATAAGGCAATAAGTTCACAAACTAAGAATTGGAGTTGACACAAGTTCAGACAAACGAATGTAGTATTCTTAAGACAAGACAGACTGGGACTGAGTTACATGAAACCAACAACCAGCCGATTTTATTGGCTAGGAAAAAATCCCAGCATGCATTTGTGTGCTTCTGCCTATAAAATGGGAGGGGAAACTGTTTTGTAGTCATTCCTACTGGTTTGTGCAACAATTACTCTAAAATCAATAATAAATCTTCAGTTAAAGTGTGATAAAAAGTAGACAAAAATATATAATTATTGGAGAAGACATACATATATATATATATATATATATATATATATATATATATAAAGAAATATAGTTTTAAGGGGTGCTGTAATATGGGATAAAGTGCTCAATATCAGAGCTAGAGTGTGTGTAAATATAAAAGTGAACATTGAAGTCAACACTTAGAGGCGACAGTCATGCTAGATGTGGTGGCCTGACAATTGCGTCTAGCATGAAACAGACTTTCGCCTCTAAGTGTTGACTTCAATGTTCACTTTTATTTATATATATATATATATATATATAATTTAATTTAAAGAAAAACAGACCACTTTAAGGCTCCATTAGTTATAATTTATTTCACCAGAGAATTTTATTTTTCTCTGGATCTTCAGACTTCACTTTCAAAGGTGTAATGAAAAATGAATTTAAATAAATTATAACTAATGGAGCCTTAAAGAGGTCTTTTTGTCTTTAAATTAAATTATTTAGCTCTGATTTAACATTGAGCTCTCAGGTTTTCATCCTCCTTGGGATTATCCATACGGATTACCAAGATTTTCGTTACTTAAATATATATATATCTATGCAAGATATATCGATGATATATTTTTTGTATACACGGGTAGTGACAACAAACTTATCCAATTCCTCATGACCCTAAACACAGTGCACAACTCAATTAAGTTTGACTATGAAAAATCCAAAACATCGGTAATATTTTTAGACACCCGCATTTACATAGATGAAAACAGGACAGGAAAACTACAAACGACACTAAAATCACTGACACCCACAACTATCTACACTTTAAGTCTTCCCACCCTAAACACCCCAAAGAGAACCTTCTCTGTTCACAAACACTTAGACTCAAGGATATGTTCCAACAACGAAGAACTAAATAATCATTGAAAATCTGGAGCATCATTTCACAACACTGGGCTATAAACAACACCTAATCAGGGAACAAATAAATAAATAAATAAAGCAATTTCCACACCAAGAGAAGACACCCTAATGTACAAGATTAAAAATAAACCCAGCCGCATCCCTCTAGTAACCACTTTCAACCCCACTCTGCCTCCACTATCCCAAATAATCAAAAGTTGCTGGGAAATACTATATCTCAAACCAGACCTAAAAAAATTGTTTAAGGAACCCGGCCTTCTAGCATATCATAGACCTAAGAACCTAAAAGAAATCATAGGTAGTAACAACATTTCAGGGGACAAGGTAATCCGTAATAAACTAACAACAAAACCAACAGGATTTTCCCAACCATGTAACAACAAAAGAAGTTTATGCTGCAACCACATTAGACACACAAATTCAGTCACTAGCTCAGTCACGAAATCAAATTTCAAAATCTACCACGACTCTAACTGCAGAAGTCATAACACAATTTACCTCCTAGAATGCACACTATGCCAGAAACAATATGTAAGAAAATCTGAATGGCCCTTTCAATACAGAATTAATAATTATCGCAATCGAATTAAGTCGACTCCCCATGAAAAATGATTACTTGTAGAACAACATTTCCGCCTAGAAAAACATGATTTCAAAACCCATGCCAAATTCACTATAATTGAGAGAATAGAAAAGTTTAGAGCAGATAACATTAGAAAGATTTTAAAGTTCCATGAAAATAAGTGGATACAACGTTTAAAAACGCCGAGCTTAACCATAATTTTAACAGTATAGATAGTATTAATATATAACCCTACAAATCAAAACCTACCTAGATTTCTCTCCCACACAAGACAGACATGCTTACGGAGGTGTTGAGGACTCACACTTATACACACACCCACACGAATAGACACACTTACACACATCATACTCACTCACTCCCTAAGAACCAAATAGCACACACACTTAACAGAGACACATCCCCTCTCCAGGAACCAATAAAACTGTCAACCTACCAAGGGAATTCAGAGCAGCATGGATCCATCCAGCTCTTATCTCAAATAACAACTTAAAAAGAAACTGTTTGACCAACACAAGGAATGTTGAAAAATTCATGTTAAAAAGATAAAAAAACAAAATGAAAACTACAGACAAAAGTTCATTTTCTCCATCAAGACATTCATTTCTGTAGTTCACTGCTACCAGCAAGCAGAAATATTTTTTCTCCTGATGATGGCCATGTTGGCCGAAAGTAGTCGAGGAATCTAAATTAAATAATAATAATAAAAACGAAAGAATATTAATCTACAACCCAGTGTGTCTGAAGATTTTAATTTTTTTAATAATTTTTATTGTTCAATATATATATATATATATATATATATATATATATATATATATAAATAAATTCCTTCCTATAATGAAATTTGTTGGGCCTTGCATGGAATGAGTAGCCATGGTCAAATGCAAAATAAGTAACTGAACTGTCCAACAAACAGAATGGACAAAGAAAAGATGAGGGCCAAAAATAATATAAAGCAAGCAAACAATATATGCAAGGCAAATTAACAGCAATAAGGCAAAGCAACAGTAATAAGGCAAATTAACAGCAATAAGGCAAAACGTTCACAAACTAAGAATTGGAGTTGACACATAAAAACAAGTTTGGACAGGCAAACGTAGCGTTCTGACTTCAAGACAAGACAGACTGGGACTGAGATGAAACCGAGAACCTGTCTATTTTATTGGCTAGGAAGAAATCCCATCATGCATTTGTCTACTTCTGCCTATAAATTGGGGAGGAGAAAATATTTTGAAATAATTCCATACAGGATTGGAACCCAAACTAACGAATCCAAATAAGTCCTTAGAAGCAAAAATAGTGCTAGGGAAAATCTATTATGTTTACACGGATCAATGTTGGGAATATCATAGGTGAAGCATGTAAAAAATGAGGAAGTTTTCATGAGAATAGGAACTATAAAGAAATTACAGTTAACAATTAGAAAAAGACAGCTGAAATGTTTTGAATGTACGATAATTAACAAAAGTTCAAGATGAGCTCATAAATTTATTATCTTGAAAAATAACAAGCAATTTATGAGAGATTGATTCAGTTTTACTCACAATTTATAAATGATTGTGTTCACTATTCATTTCAAGCTAAATAGTCCAATGCTTAGTATTTTTAATGACTACTTTTCCTTTTGATTATTACGAGAACACGGTGGAGTATACTGAGAATCAAGTCATTACAGTAGTCAAACGAGATTTCTTTTACCCAGAGTTCTTTAATAACTTCTCTCAGCATCGCTATTTGAAAGTATTTTTTTTTTATAATTTCCCATAAATTTTCAGTTGGGCCAGTTTAGTGTTGTCATTTGATCAAGTTCAAAAAACTCTGAACAACCTTTGACCCTTGGCATAGAGCACCATTATGAATAATTATTGTGTACTAATGAATATGTATATGCAGTTTCAGTTCCCCTCCCCCATTATTTACCATTCATTGTTGTTCCTGGAGGTAAAATGTTGAATTCCATTGTTCCAGATTTGGACATGCCCCTCCCCAAATCATCTGACTTGTTAAATTCTTCATAGTTTGAAATGTATCCTTTTCATCAAATCATTTACAAAATTATGCATAAAAACTGCTGCAGAGTAAATTCATCTAAAAACATAACTTAGCTCCCATCTTGAATTTTCCATGTTTCATGTTCCTTATCAAATGCCTGCTTCAATTTCATAGCTACTGTAGGGTACTAATGTTAATAAAAAACGATTAACATGAGTGCTACACAAAATAAAGTTTTTATTTCCTTTTCTTTTTACAACCCAAGAACTTGTAGAAAAATCTGAAAACAAAAATTGAATCGTTCATGTTTTGTTTTTTAAAATCTCTGCAAAGCATTTATCACCAAGTTGAGAATTGTAATTTGATACTTTTTATTCAGCGGTCAAAGGAGCGGACTGCGGTCAGTTGTATTCATCTTGCCAGGCAAGTGAACTGTTCTGAGGTAGTTTGAAAACATTGTCATTTTTATATTGTTCTCTTCGTCTAATGCAAACGCTTGTTAGCTTCACAAATTTCTTACAAAGTGACCATGTATTTTTTGTACACCCAATTGGTCAAAAAATATGGTTGAGTGTTTTATTTTTTTTAGAAAACGTGCATATGTGTTTTTTATATATTAAGAATTGTGCCAAAGTTAATCTGATTTTTCTCAAACCTTTCTTGAAGGGGAAATTGCATCATTTTTTATAGCTACAGTTAGCTGTAGTTTATGAGCCAGTTTAAATGATTTCAGACCAAAATCAAATGTCAGATGATGTGAAACTGTCATAGAATGAACATTTGTACCATTTGGAAGTAGGGCAGCTTGTATCTTCTTATGAAAACTTATTGGGGATTGTGGAGCACACCATGAAATTGTCATCCCTAGCACTGGTTTTCATTGGACGTCCACTTCTCCCTGTGTTATTAAATGTACCTAAATTTTGTAAATTCTTGATACCTTTTGTGCTTTTTTTCTATTTTACTACAACCTACTTTTACACTTAATTTCACTGTCAAAATGGCCTCCATCATGTAAATCCAAAATTCAGGCATTTCGTGTAGGTGAAAGTGAGGATTTTTTGCCCATATTCTAAGCCAAATTCACTACACAAATACTATCACAATGGCTGCTAATTTGGCAATGACAAAAATGTTTTGATCAAAAATCATGTGCGAATAATGGCTGGTGAATTAACAAAAGGCTACTGCATCATCAATCTCATGTGATAGACAGCAACGCAAAAACAAAAATAACCTTTACAGCGAAATGTTCATAAACTTTTATTAATGACTGTACAGTGAGACAAGAAGGCTTTGAAAATGTGACATTCATCTGGAAAAATGCAGTTAAATGTGAGTAATATCCTTGAGTTTCAGAACAAGAAATAACCTCAAAAGGCAGGAAATTGTGGAGAGCCATAATCACACATAGAGAAATAGAATGAATTACAATGAAATGTTCTCAAAGATGCAAGGTTAATTTTGCTTTGGTGAAGTGTAAAAAGTAGTCTCTTCAACTATTTTCTATCACAGACCAGGAACTGTAAATATACAATTTAATTTTACCATTAATTGAACTGAAAATATGAAGGAGTTAGATAGTTTTTTTTTTTTTTTGTGATGATGTCCAATAGGGATGTAGGTATTTGTTGAAGAAATAAACAATGGTTAGCATAAGATCCTTAAGTCTCCAGTCTAATACTCTAATAAATCTCCTGTAGTGATCATTCTGCATCAATATTTGAACCAAAGATTTTCATATATACTCTGTGAACATTTCTAAAAGATCAATAAATATTGTTAAACCTTGTATCATGTAGCCCAATTCTCTAACCATGAAGAAACATAATCTGTTTTGATGAACGGTTAAACTATTTCATTATATTTTATTTTTATATTTAATTTTTTTATCACCGTAAGGTAAGAAATGCCCAATTTTTACTTTGCAAAATTAATGAGATAATTGTAGATCTATATAAGTGACAAGCATAAAGTGTTTGCAAAAATTTTCATTTCATCACACAGTGTCATTATTTATTAAACTCCAATTCATGTATCACAAGGGTCACAGAAACTGGTTCTGCACTGATGCAAAAGGGGGCCTGGTTAATGTGAAGACATAGGCAATTGGTTTGCAAAATTAGTTTGCTAATCAATATACTATGGCAGGTGTCTTCTCACCACATATTGTGTCCATTGTCTTTTAGCTTGTCAGGTGAGAAGAGAGTAATGGCTGTGGCAGAAGTAGACGTGGGGAGCAGGCAACACCCTCATTACCAACGAGTAGTTCTATGATTAAATCACAAGTCCTACTTAATATGAGAAGCTACTGAGAGTACAGCAATGAACAGTCATGAACATTCAAGATTTACCCTTTCATCCTAAGGGTGTGTCCCAAGAAAATAATAATGGGTGTTAATTTCTATCAATAATCTCAGTTTTATCACATACACACACACACACAACCACTAACCCCATAAATGTTTTCTTTTTTTTTTGCTATCTGTGTGTTTGTATGAGAGTGCATCATGTGATTCAATGAAGTCAGCTTACCCAACAAGTGCCTTGTACCTATTACATCCTATAAGGTGAGAGAGCATAAGAGGGTTTTATGCCCCTTCTTTTAATTGTCCAAAATAGAATGCTACCTAGTTGATTCGAATGAAGTCTGTTGGCAGACAAGGTGATAATAATCCCACAAATGCAGGTCAAACAGGTAAAAATTATGAGAATTTTTTAAACATTTTTTTTTTATCCTGAGACCCATAGTGTCATAGGGGTATCACATGTACAGTAGAAATAGCAGTGGTGTTTCTTGGGCAAGATAGCCTGATGAAGCCCAACCCTCTCCAGACCAGTTGTGAATTCAGAGTTTTTCCTACTCCAAGACCAGTTGCCATCCAAGGCTATAGAACCCAGTTTGGCCTGCTATTTACCCATAGCTGAGGGGAGAAGAGGATTCATACCTTTCCCAAGGGTATTAACACTTAAGTGTAATGGATTCGATTGGAATTCGAACTTGGCACTCCGATTCCTGAATGTTTTATATTTTTAACAATGTTTTATGCTTCTTTTTGTTTTAATTACATTCAAAAACTGTAGCAGATTATTAAAAAAAAAAAACAAAGAGAAATAAAAAAAATGTCCTTAAATTTAACATTGTTTAACAGTTTGATGCACTTTGGAGCCTTCCACGTGCAAAGCAGGTGAACATTCTTTGCACCAAGTTGTCATCTTAAAGAAGTAAGCGTACAGACATAGTAGCGTCTCCCAACTTTATTTGCAGGCAAATACTCCAAGAAATGACATAGCCTCATGAATTCAAAAGTTGCCGATTAGTCATTTGTATCTGTTGGAAAGCATTTAAATCCTCAAATTGATATCTCTGCAGATCTTTAATGAAACATCAATCAATGATGCCCCTGCTGTTTAAGGGCTAAATATTTAAGGGCTAAATATCTGAAAAAGAGAAAACACTTTAATTGCAATTGGGAACAGATAACGGATATTTCTTATTAGAATATTCCATTTCAATATTTACTTATTCCTTATTTAGTGCTTTTTGGAGATAAGAACAAACCGTATTGACAAGAAGATGGGGGGTGAGGGTTTGATTGTATCTTCCCCACCCCTAATGTTTCTGTCACATTTTTGTTTTGGACATGAGTGTTGTCAAAATTTTTAAATTATTCTTTTCAGATACCAACTGCTTCAGTAATACTGTACATGTCATTTTGTATTTCATTCATGGCTTTATATTTTTGATATAATCTAGAAAGCATTTCCTCTGGAGAATGCTTCATTACCAGATTATATATCTTATATTCTCTTCCTGCTTACATCGAGAATTTGAAAGAGGTTAATATAAATCTTCAGACCCTGTGACATGGGGTTCCATCAAGTGTCCTGGGGCATGACAAGACATTGACAACCTTTATGACAGTACACCTTGCAGAGGGATAATGATTGTCCCTCAAGTATTTCACTATGGAAACCACATTACTCTTTTATACAGGGAACTTTCCAAACAGAAGACAGCAGATTTTTAAATGTATGATGAATGTCCATAAGTCAATTCTTGCAATTCAATTTTTCCTTCTAATTCACATCCTGCTGACATTGGATGCATCATCTATCACCAACATGACTCTTTCGGATTTCTTTATTGAAGACATTGTAATTTCATGAACATATTCAGCAATCACCAGATGTGCCTACTGTGTTACCGAGATATGCACTATGACAGATTTTATTGTACAAGTTTGTTTGTTAACAGAATAAAGTTGGTATTAACTAATCACCATTCGTCAACATTTCAGAATATATATTGTATATATATTTATAATGTCATGCACTATGAAATGGACAAAGTCCAACAATTATTTAATATATTTTATTATTATAAGTTATTTATATAGACACAAATATTTAAGTAAATGCTCTGTTTATAATAAACAGTATTAACAACACTTTTATCAGCCTGTGCGTCCAAGAATTTTTCATAGAAAATATATCCTCTGACAGGAATCGAACCTGTATCATACATGAAAGCGTCATATAGCCTGTCATGCTATGTCAGTTTAGCTACAGAGGAGTGTCTGGTAAGCAAGATCCATTTTACTTCTTTTAAACTTCAATTTTCAATGATTTCCCTCGAACATTCATATCTGCTTGAAGCGTATCTAAACATAAGCAAATGACATCACACACTACCAAATAGAAAAAGTCCAACAATTATTATATATTTTGTTCTTATACATTATTTATATAAGTAAATATTAAGTAAATGGACTGTTTATAATAAACAGTATTAACAACATTTATTAGCCTCTGTAGCTAAACTGGCATAGGAAATCAGGCTATATGATGGTTCTGTGTAGGACACTGGTTCAATTTCTGTCAGAGGATGCGTATTTTCTGTGAAAATTTCTCGGACGTTCAGGCCGGAAAATGTTGTTAATACTATTAACTTTTAAAGAGAGCATTTACTCAAATATCTGTGTCTATATAAATAATGTATAACAATAAAATATGTTAAAATATATATATATATATATATATATATATATATATATATATATATATATATAAAAGGCTCAAACACTAATATTCCATGGTTATAATTTATTATATTGGAATTGTAATAACGATCCAAATTCATCAGACCTATAAATATCATAATCACAATCCAATTCATCAGACCAATATATATAAATAAATAATTGCGTATGTATGTATTCTCAAAAGCATGGATGTGTATCTGTGCCTAACCTCGGATTGTTTATAAGGGTGTGTTGGTGTGAAGTAAGTATGTCTGTGTGTCTATGTATATGAGAGTGTAATCAAATACAGAAGAAAATTTCCCCTCCCACCACCAAACATAATCAAACACAAACAAGCATAAACAGGCCCAATTTAAAAAAATAAACCAGTTTGTCTGATGATCACAAAAGCATGAAACCCAGAATCAATCACAACCTCATATATATATATATATATATATATATATATATATATATATATATATATGAGGTTGTGATTGATTCTGGGTTTCATGCTTTTGTGAAGCATGAAACCCATAATCAATCACAACCTCATATATATTATATGCTTGTTTATGCTTGTTTGTGTTTGATTATGTTTGGTGGTGGGAGGGGAAATTTTCTTCTGTATTTGATTACACTCTCATATACATAGACACACAGACATACTTACTTCACACCAACACACCCTTATAAACAATCCGAGGTTAGGCACAGATACACATCCATGCTTTTGAGAATACATACATACACAATTATTTATTTATATATATTGGTCTGATGAATTGGATTGTGATTATGATATTTATAGGTCTGATGAATTTGGATCGTTATTACAATATATATATATATATATATATATATATATCTATTTATATGATAAATATACCATGCAAATGTGAACTTATAGAAATATTTGCAGTAACTGATTCAGCAATGTGAAATTTCATTCTACAACCAGAACATTGTTCATCATATTGTAAACAAATCAATACAGTATTTGATATTGATATTTTAATTTTAGATACACACATATATATATATATATATAAAGATTGTGATGGGTCATAAAAAAAAGAAACCAAATATTGTTGTGGGACCAAGAGTAAAGAGGGGGTGATAGAGGAAAGGATGAAGAGAAGGGTGGGAACTTAAATCAAGGCATCTGGAGATGTCAATTGACATTGCATTTGAATATTTGGAGATTATAGCTATAAGGAAAACAAGTAAGAGGAAGGGAGTTCCACAGACAGGAAGTGCAAGACATGGAGCTATTGGAGTAGAAGGGATGGCTACATTTAACCGTTTCGACAGTGAGAGGGTGGGACTGAGATGCCAACCTAGTAGCACATTTAAATTCATGCAGTTTGGGAACCAGTGAAAGTAGCTCGTCGGAGCAGTTACCGTGAAAGTATTTGTAGAAAAGACAGAGGGAAGCAACTGTAAATGAGATGCCAAATGAGGGCCAATCACATTGCATATCTGCTTCTGGATTTTGTCGAAGACCTTAAGACAAACAGCTGAGACTCCAGACCAAATATGGCAACAGTATTCCTTGCAAGATCGAATAGTTGATTTATAGATTTGAAGGACGGATTTGCGCAAGAAAAACTTTCTGGCATGACACAGAGAACTAGCTTTCTTTGCAGTAGATGAAGCTATTGATTCAATGTATTTGTTCCAGTGGACAGTGTGAGACCATGCGCAATTGCAGACAGGTGCTCCTGTGGAGTAGAGCATCAGACATTCTAATGGGATTTAATGCTGAAATTTAATTTTTTTGGCAGCTTCAGTACCTTTTTCTTTTTTTAAAAAATCTATTGCTAGTAATTTATTTTTTAAAAATCTATACTTTCAGATTTTTTACTCCAGTTTTTTTTGGGGAGTTCACTATTTACCCATAGCTGGAACCCTAAAAGGTACTACCACCCTGGGTCAGGGATGACAGTAATTAAAAACTGGTTGTAAGTTCCTCAAAATCTCCTGATCAGAATTTATCATCATACCCAGGATGAGTTAAATGAAGAAACAAAACAGAAATTAAAAATACGGGCTAAAAAGAACCCGAAAATATAACTAAGAACATTACAATAAATACATTTGAGGTGAATTAAAATGGTAATGACCAGAAAGAAAATATTTTTAAAAAAGCCTGGTGTTGAAAATGTAGAGAGAAAACATACAGAATATTGCTTAAAGGCCTTTAATTAAAGCAAAAAATGCATAAATTGGGTGAAGAAGTACATGAAAACTGAATTTGCAACACTAATATTTAGTGATGAATATAGATCTACACTTGATTGATTTGATGGTTGGCAATGGGTCCTTCAGATCAATTTAGAAGACAACATTTGAGAGGTGGTGTAATTCTCTGAAAAATTAATTAATACGTCCTTCAACTGATGGTATCGAGATAAATAAAGAGAATTATTAGTAAGTCCTTGGACAAAACATTTTTAATGGCACAATTCACAAATATAAAGCACAAAAAAGTCTAAAAAAGGGCAAAAATTATCGAAGTATTATTAATAAAAAGAAAAAGCCAACACTCAACTATGAACACGGCCACAATGTGCTGGCAGTGTTTAGAAAATAAAACATTCTTATAACTCTAGATACACATATAAAACTACCGATGCATTCAGTTAAAAGTGAAAATAAAATCATCTTTGATAATGGCTAAAAGTACAGGTGTGCAATGGGTAAGTTGTCACTATTTTATATTTTTAATTTTGCACTTGTGCACTGTTTATTTTTGATTTTGTTGACTGCACAGTATAGTAGGTCAGTTGGGCACCATCTGTGAAAAAAAGAGAACCATGATGCAATTCACTCTGCCAGAAATTTGGAAACGGCATGCTGTACTGCTTGGCATTTGCACCAGAAGCTCCAATATGAACATTTCAGACTGTTTAGGTGTCAATCTGAGGACAGTAAAAAGGATTTGGAAAGTGTTGGATAACACTAATGGTGATTATGAAGGTATGGGAAACTCACTCTGATCATTCTGATATGAAAAGAATTCCCAAATTTGTTGGTGAGGGCCTCAGACTCAACACTGAGGCCTACATAAAGTGCCTTGAGGAGGTAGTGCTGCTCCAGATCAAAAGGGTGGCTGCTGGAAGACCCTATGTCTGGCAACAGGACTCTGCACCATGCTACACAAGCAGGAGAACCCAGTCATGCCTGTCAGACAATTTCTGTGACCACATCACCACTTTCAACTGGCCACCTAACTCCCCAGACTGCAACCCTGTGTGGGTTGAGCGAGAGGCCAAAAAAACTCCTCGTATCACCAAAGATGAACTGAAAGCAATGGTTATGGCAGCATTCACCAACTTAAACAAGGAAACCATCCAGAAGAGTTGCAGGAAATTCCAAAGTTGTCTGGGGGCCATGGGTGAAACCAACGGTGATTTTATTAAATAAATTTATTCTTTTGTATTTCAAGATATTTTTGCATAATTTTGGTAAATATATCTGTTAAAATGTGAGCATTTTCATTTTTGTGTAAATTAGATGACAATTTATCTATCACACACTGTATGGGTGAAAGCACTCAGAACATTTCTATGGAATTTACATCCAGAAAAGAAGAGGATTATAAGAACAGAAGAAAAATCTAACCACAGTGCATTTTCAGTTGATTTTAATGAAACTTGTATACAAGAGGGATTGCTGCCCAAATACACAAATATAAATAAATATATCATACCTATAGTACTGGCATTGATAAAACAGTCTATACTCAGGACCTGAAGATGGCATTGTGTAGTTGTGCTACCTGTGAGGGATAGTATGTGTGTGTGTGTGTGTGTGTGTGTGTATATATATATATATATATATATATATATTGTGTATATTTAGGCAGCAATTTTTCATTAATGCATGTTTCATTAAATAATATAGACAGGTTTTGTCTAGTTATTTTAAGTTCCTTTCATATTGTCTGATAAGCTTAATCACATTATCATTGAAAGACGAAAGGAAAACACCATATTGATACATGTTTAAATCCAATCTAAGCTTTCAGCTTACATAAGCCATTATCAAAGATGACAATTTCAATATATCAAACAACACACGAATGAATCAATAATGACAGTCCGCCCTTGCTGCATGAAAAATTTCAAAGCAACGACAAACCCGTGTATATGAGACACGGAAGCGAAAATCACGTCGCAGCTTGTGACGTCACACATGACCACACGAGCGTGAAAACAAAAAGTATTAAGCATGGGAAGCCGTTGGTATAAACCAATGGCTTCTGTTATAAATTATAGGTATTTAAGAATATTTGTGGAGATTTCATAGTTTATTTTGTTAAGGTTAGGTTTCAACTGTTTTATGTATATAGCTTCAAGGATTTTGAGTTTTTGTTTATCGTTTTCATGTTTAATGGCTTATGTAAGGATTATTGGATTTAAACATATATCAATATGGTGTTTTCCTTTCATCTTTTATTGATAATGTCATTAAGCTTATCAAACAATATGAAAGGACAAAACTTGTCTATATCATTTAATGAAGCATGCATTTATATATATATATATATATATATATATATATATATGAATGCAATAGATAATGGTCAGAATTCACACCTGAAGATTGCATTAACTGCATGTTATTTGTTTATAAATGTTATTTTTTACTATATACTCATATTTTAGTAGATAGTCTGTTAGTATTAAACATTATATTTATTTATTTACATCTACCAGCCTGAATATTTGAGAAATCTTGTTAGAGAAATATGTGCTCTCTGGCAGGAATATATATATATATACTAGCAGCATGGCCTGGCGTTGCCCATGCTTGATTCAAAAATTGTACAACTCATACAGCAATCGCTATCACTTGACTTAAAATATTTTTGCCCTTCCTTGCCTTTAAAGGAGTGCCCTTTGCTGTGCTGATGTTGCTACATGCTACTTCTTGCCTATCTCATACTGCAAATTTTTCTAAGCTCTATACTAAATATTAAATCTGTTATGAAAGAAGAACTAAACAAAATGAACACAAAACGATCAGCTTTAAAAAAGGACTCATAACTGGAGAAACCGAATGAAAAAAGAATACTTTTTCACACCCAACCCAGTTCTGTGGAATCAGAATCAACATTGACTTTAAGCAAGAGAATGAGCCAATTGGAGTAATGTGCCATGCAGATTTAAATTTTTCCCACTTGTGAAGAATGCAGCTATCGATTTTTTTTTGCATGCTAGCATGATAGTTAACATTCATGTCAGTCAGCTGTTGGCTCTCACGCTGACCAATAGAATCTTCCTGCCTATTCGTGGCAGCCAGCTATAGGCTCTCACTCTAGCCAGTAGAAAATGGGCGCAAACTACATGAAAAATGCCATAGAAGCATGAAAAAATCAATTATTTCCACTATCAATGGGAATTGGGAAATGCAAAGTCAGTCTAGGCCTTTCTACTAACTTGGAGCATGTGCATGTAAATTTTGGTGCAAATCCGTCGAAAATTGCAGCCGTGCATTTGTTACACACACACACACACACACACATACACAAACACACACATCCTGCCTTTTATATATATATATATATATACATATATATATATATATATATATATATATATATATATATAAAAATGTGGTGTGGTTGAGTGATCTTACTGTCAACAGCCCGAAAAAATAGATTGAACAGATTAAATTCCATATAAGAATGAGATTTCACATTATTGCCTTTAAAAGGCATGAAACCACTTATCTATGTACTCTTATTGCTACAACATTATTTATAAAGATTCTCAGAGAAGAGTAAATAATACTTAACTACTTTTTGTTTGTAGAAAGTAAAGTCAAAAAGCTGTTACACTCATCTTCAACCTTGACAAGGCTCAATTTATACTTTCATACATCTTCATATACTGTATTTCTCTTGCTAATTTGTTCTGCTAAATTTTGGGAAAAAAAACTCTTGAAACCCTTTCTCTGTAATTAGGTGTCAGCCTTAGGCAATATTTGCCCTCCTAAAAGACACATTTTCAAGGTTTATTTAAGGAAAAATGTAATAAAAAGCACATCTGACATGACAGTGTGGAGCAAAAAGTAGGAGGAGAATAGATTGGTAAAGATAAAAATATTCACAACTACATATGGGGGAATAATGTTAAAAAAACCTTCTTAAAATGCCATAATTCTTGCGAAAAATTTTGAAAAATTTTGCTTACAAGTAAACACAACTCATCAATTCAAGAAATAATAAAAATTATGAACATAAAATCAAAAAACAAATTTAATTCAGAAGATGCAATGTTTAGGAGACATAAAAAATAATTTATGTAGAGATTTAGAACGATGAAGGAACAAGTTTTGGTAAAATCTGACAAGACTTTGGCTATTAAACTTCCAAGTAATTCTGATCAATATTTTTGCAGGGAATCGGTATTGAATTAACAAATTTGGCTTTGTTAATATTTTGTTGTTTATTTAACTTCCTACTGATGATGATGCAAACATTGAAATATTAACAAATTCAACCACATTTCCTTGACAGTTAATTATTCATTATGAGTAAATGTGGCACCAGTTATTTTATCCTTGCTGGTTTAAAATTAGAAAAATCTGTCTATATTTCTGAGATGAGGTATTATGTACATTATTTACATTATTCAGACTATTGTCCTCATCTTTGTCGCCATATTTATTACATTAATATGAGCACTGGTAAAAATGGTTGCTGAAGACATTAGTTTTATAATACCCAGAAATTCATGCACAGATGTCCTCAAGGACACATAGCGCAGTGGATAACGGTATTGGTTAGACCAGAGACAGGACCCAAAGAGTGTGGTTAAGGCAATGGAGAACTTGGAGAGGGGAATTAACAGGAGATAACTGATAACTGACATCCATTAAAACATGGCACGTGTAACTAGAATAGTCTACCCCAGTGAGCAAAATAAATGTTTCAGTTCGACATTCCAACCACCTGAAGAAGGCCAGAGTGTACAACGGCCAAAACATTGTAATAAATATGGCAACAAAGATGAGGACAATAGTCCGAATAATGTAAATAATGTATATTAGAAAAATAAATAGAAATTTTCAAAAATATCTTAATTTTTTGTCATATAAGATGTAAGAATTTATAACAATGACAAAAAACTGTATTAGAAAATTCAGATATAAATTCAAACTTATCTGTCTATATTTCTGAGATGAGGTATTGTCATTATTTACACTACAGCTTGTCTAAAGTTATTATGCAGATCAAATAAACTTCAATAACTCAAAATTTTCTGAACCAATATTTGTCAAATTTAAACTCATCCATTTCCACCCTTAGTAAAATATTTAATTATAGTTTCTGCCATTTTTAATTGTTAGTTTTTGAGATATTCAGAAATGGACTCACTGAAGTTAATATGCAGGTTAAACTAATAATCTTAGCTTAAGACCTCTGAAATCTAATAAAAACTATTTTTTCTTTCTGTCCATAATATATGTTGAAACCTGGGTAAAACAGGGATTGGCTAGCTGGCCTAGCAGATGGGTGTTCTCAGAAAACAAGTAGCTTGCAATTATATATATATATATATATATATATATATATATATATATATATATAAGTGGACATTGAAGTCAACACCCAGAGGCAACAGTCTGTTTCATGGCTTGACGATTGTGTACAAGCATGAAACAGGCTGTCGCTGCTCGATGTTGACTTCAATGTACACTTTTATATTTACTTACATTCTATCTTTTTATATTGAGCATTTGAGCCTTAAACAAGACTTTATATATATATATATATATATATATATATATATATATATATATATATATATGTATGTATTTGCAGGTCTGATGAATTGGATTGTGCTTAAGATTCCAATGTAATAAATTATAACCATGGAATATTAGTGTTTGAGCCTCTTATATTATATTTTATTATACATATATATATATATATATATATATATATATATATATATCAGCTCATTAAACAAAGTGTTGGTCGATTTTCATTGTTGATATAAAATGACTGGTGTTTGTTTTGGTGCCAATTTCTGGTCTGTTCTACAGCCTCTCTGAAACTTTTATTGAAATCAAATAAAACTCAAAAAGTTCCAAACCAATATTTGTCAAATATAAACTCCTCCAATTTCACACTTAGTAAAATATTTAATTAAATTTTCTACCATTTTCAATTGTTAGTTTTTGAGATATTTTTAATTTACGAAAATGGACTGACTGATGTTATTCTGCAGATTAAGCTAATATTAGCCTAAGACCACTGAAATCTATTAAAAACAATTCTTTCTTTTTCTCCATAAAATATGTTGAAACATGAGTAAAAAGGAAGGATCTAACAACTGCTGAAAGACAGAAAATAACAAAGTTATTGAGTGAGGGTTTGTCCATATTGGAGATATCAAAGGAGCTTTTCAGAGATCATCGAACAATAAAGAAGGCTGTTGAAAATATAAGTTGAAAACTCGAAGCAAAGAAAAAAGCTTTAAGAACTTGCTCCCTCGAGATGAACGTAAACTAAATGGTGTTATAGCGAAACAATCACTTTTGACTAGCGCTCAAATCTTTGAAAAGGCTGGATTTGAGGGAGTCAAGAAGGAGAAAAGATGCAGAATATTTTGCAAAGCTCCTAGCAATTTGATGAGCAAAACTTTCTTTGCATGGCACAACTCCCATTCTCACATTTTAAAAATGAAGTGTGTATTTATGTATGACAATGCTCCTTCTCATGTATCTAAGCTTACCCGTGAATTCTTTGAGCATAAAAGATTTACATCAGAGAAGATAATGGAATGGCCACCATTAAGTCCTGATCTGAATCTGATCGAAAATATATGGTCAATTGTGAAGACAAAATTATATGAAGGTGGCAAACAATATAACAGCAAAGCAGACCTAAAGGAAGCAATTAAAACTACCATGTTGGAAATTGAACCTGCTGAATTAAAAAGAAATTTTTAAATTAATGGATTACTAGCTGTTATCGAAAAGAAGAGTTACTATATTAAAATGTAAAGGATTCAAAGACTTATATGTTTGTTATTTGTTCTATTTTAGGTGTTGATCAATTTTTGATGATTTTATTACCTTTTTATTGAAGAAAAATGTGATTATTTGGTTTTGCCTAATAACGTCAGACGGCAGTTTTTAGAATACATCAAATAGCTTCAATAAAACATTGATACTACCTAAAATTTTAATTCAGGCTTTGTTTTGACATCTAAATTGATTGTTTAAAATTTGACAATTTTTTCAAACCAAATTTGAATTATCGAAGTTTAATAACTTCAGATAGGGTGTATTTACATTGTTCGAGCTGTTGTCCTCATCTTTGTTGCCATATTCACAGCACTTCGGCCATTGTATGCACCAGCCGTCTTCAGGTAATTGGAATTTTGAACTGAATGCTTTTATCCACTGGGCCAAGTGTCCTTGAAAACACTTGGTCTAATGGATAAAAGAGTTGTTGAAATAATACAGTGACTTGACCCAAAGAGTTGTGAGTTCAATACCTGGCCACAGCAGAAGTGAACAAAAACTTAGAGAGTCAAGTTACTAAAGGGAAATAACTGAAACTAAGATATCCAGAAGAAGCATGGCATGTGGAACTAGAATAATCTACCCCAGTGTACAAAATAACAGTTCAATTTTCCAATCAGCTGAAGAAGGCCAGAGCATACAATTTTCAAAACGTGTTGAATATGGTAACAAAGATGATGACAACAGTCCGATCAATGTAAATAGTGTAAATAATCAAGTTTCTCTGCCTTATGAAAGTAAAAAAAAAATTAACAAGATTTTTCCATAACTGAAAATATTGTCAGTATTTCTCTCTTCATTACATGTAACTGGATTTTTACAGAGTGCCTGCTGGATTACCATTGCTTGTAAGAATCTTTAATGTCAACATCTAGAACATTCAGAGAAAAATAAAATTCTACTAAATGAATTCTACAGCTGACGAAGGCTGAAGTATGCATCAGCCGAAATTCATAACATTACCACCAAAGTACAGAGTGTAAAGCCAAAAAGTAAAAGAAAACTTGAAGTAAAATAAACAAAGGATGGCCAGGAAGATAAGAGGCATTGCAATAATAAAAACAATCAAGAGGAAGATAATAATTTGAACAGCAAAATATTCTGATTAAAACCTTCAATGAAGATTTTGCTGAGTATCTTGAATGGCAAAATAACTATCAACAGAACCAGAATATTGGAGAATTTAAATGAACGTCATCTCTAAGTTATATAATGTCATTCTTTCTTAGGTACTGATGCAACCAAAACATGTTGAGAAAACAATAAAGATAAGGAAAATAGCCTAAACTGATCAAAATAATGATTAAAAAATATTGTCTCAAAAATTCAGACAAAAGGACAAACAGATGACTATACTGTCGATTTCCTTATTGTGCCAATAAAACAATCCTCAAAAAATATACACGAAACTCAGGAAGGGCTTTTTCTTTTTCTTTTTTTTTACAACAGCTGCACAATTTCATTAAATAAATAAGATAAAAAACTCACCAAACTTCAAGAGTACATCTCAAACCTCTTATTCTCCACTCAGAAGCCTTTTCCTCATGCACACAATATCACAAGTTTAGCACTACTCCATAGCTGTTTCCCTGGTAAATGTCCACCAGTTCAGGCCTTTACACTTTGAACATGCCATGCCACTACCATCGAGTTGAATTGTCCTTATTCCCCCTGCCCATATTCCAAATGTAAGAAGAAAGTTCCACTCAGACTGTTTCTACCAAGAATTTCTATTCTGTTGAATAGATTCCCATGTGGATACTTCCCGGAACACTACAATCATAACATGTTCAAGTCAAAGGTCAATTGTTATCTGTCATCTTTATCCTTATAATCTTCTCTACCCCCCCACACACACACACTGTTTCATCCGTATTATACACTGTAATAAAAGACAGAGAGCAGAGTAACCCAAATCAGGTTTTATTCAGTACAGTTAGTACAAACAAAACTATTTATAAACCGGCACAGTCCATTTTTGACAATAGGCAAGGGAGAGAGAAGGAATGTTCCTCACAATCTCCCCTGCTTCTAGAAATAATTAATAGCAGTTAGTCAATTAATATTAAGGAAAGATTATATCCTAGCAGGATTTATTTCAATTTTTAAGTATCTCTTTTATAACCCTATTCGATTTAAGGAAATCAGTAAAAGATCTATGCATAAGTAGAGCAGACGGGAGGTCTAGGCAATCACTCTGATTGACATAAAGGAATTTCAATATCATTTAACTGGTGTCTCTGTACTAGATTCAGTCTTGTTGGGATCTAAGTTCTCAACATTTTGAGTGGGTAAGTCAGAGTCTTGTATTTCAAGAGAATAGTTCTGAACGAGACCAGCAGGGGCGAGATCTCGGCATGATACTGTGGTTTCTTTACCGTTTTGGAGACGAATGTGCATATGACAACAATTGGCTTCTATAAGTTCTGCCTCCTCCACAATAGGGTTGTACTTCAATTGTCTGACATGTTGTCTCAGAAGAATCTTTCCTGGTGTTGTTAGCCATGTTGGGACAGAATAGTCACTCAAGGATTGATGAGGATAGTTGAAGAACTCTTCATGAGGTGTGGCATTCGTAGCTGTTGAAAGTAGTGTGTGCATCAAATGTAAAGCACCTAGCAAAACATTCTCCCATTGATTTATGGGTAGGTATTAAGTTTTGAGTGCCAGAGTTATTGCTTTCCACAAAATGCCATTATACATCTTGCATTGCCCATTATCTTGGGCATTATAATGGGTGGTACGGCTATTTGAGGCTCTGTGCCCATGCAAGAAGGATTTCACCTCAGCCAACATGAGACTGAAATCCCTGTTCATATGCACCTACATTGGCATACTGAAGATAACAAAGAGTTGGTTGAAGCACCAGATGACTGTTTGCGACAACATATCAGCACAAGCAAAGGCAAATGGGAAGTGAGAATATTTGTCTATTATTGTAAATAGAAACTGATTACAAGAAGATGGCAGGGGTCCTTTGAAGTCAATGCTGAACCTTTCAAATGGTATGATTTTATTAGATGGAGAGCATCAGGGTGGTAAAATCGAGGTTTGCCTTCAGCACATACAGTGCAAGCAGTAGATATTCTCTTCACATCCTCCACAGAGAAAGGAAGGTTCCTTGTCTTAACAAAATGCATCATTTGCATAACACCAGTGTGACAAAGAGAGTTGTGTAATTTCTCTAGGGTGTCCAAAGTTACAGCTGAACAATAAGCTCTAGATAGCGTATCTGCAGTAACATTATCTCTCCTCAGGCAGTATTTAATATCGGAACTATAGCAGGCAAGTTCGACCCTCCACCTTTGGAATTTATCATTTTTTATTTTCCCAGCCTGTTTTGAATCAAACATGAATGCAACTGATCTCTGGTCAGTAAGTAAAGTGAAGTGTTGTCCTGTTAAGTGGTGCCTCCATTTATGAAAGGCCTCTATGATAGCTTGGGCTTCCTTTTCTATAGAAGAGTGTTTACATTCGCTGGTAGTCAATATTAATTGAAAAAAAAAGGTGCAGGTCTACCAGATTGGTTCAATCTGTGTGGGATGAAGCATCAGTCTCTACAGTGAAAGGAACCATTTCATCAATAGAATACACTATTGTGTTTTCGGCACCAGTTTTCAGGTATTCAAAGGCTTTTTCAGCAGTCTTAGGTAATGGAAAACTATTAGCTTGTATGAGGGGAGCAACTTTTTCAGAATATTTAGCAATCCATTGGGAATAGTAAGAGAACATTCCCAGTGTACGACGAACAGAATGAATATCGCGAGGAAGGGGAAGTTCTTTAAGCAGTTGAAGTTTCTCAGGATCTGGTTTAATTGTACCCTCACACATTGTGTAGCCTAGATGATTCACCGTAGAGCCTCTTTCCATAAAATTTTACAGAAATACTCTCGTGTTACCCCATAAAGTCTTGCCCAAGGATGACAGCAGCACATAAATCAGGAAGCACAGACAATTTAAAATCAGAATATTCTTGTCTCTCTACTTCCACATTTACAAGGCAATAACCTAACGTCTGAGAGCTCAACGCCATTGATTATTCCTCAATAGGGTAGGCAGTTTTTGAACCAGCAATTCACATATGAAGCTCTCAGTACTCCCAGTGTCCACGAGAGCTCTGACCCTCCTCCCATTTATTTTTATTAGGGTAGTTGCAGCAAACAAATCCATAAATGATGCTGCCATCACTGCAGGATTAGAGGAATGAAGAGTGGTGGATGTTCCAGAACAACATACGTTTTAAAAATGGCTGATTTTCTCACATCCTCAACATGTGGCATTCCAAGCTGGGCAGTTACAGTGAGGTTGCGTATGGTTTCCACAAAAGAAACACTTTTGAGTTTTAGAAGCCACTACGGATGCTATGTTTTCTGTTGGTCTGCGGGGGTTACCCTCAAAGGGGGCTGCAGCATTAACAACTGTTTGAGAGATAGAGTAGGACTCTGAACTTTTCTGAGCTTGTTCAAGATCTCTGGCTTGGTCAAAGGCAGTGGTGAAGTCCAGAGTTATATTTTCGAGTAGTCATTGTCGAATATTAGAGGACAAAAGTTCACTTATGAAGGTATCTCTTATGGCCTCGGATCTCTGTTCCTCAGCACTGACTGCCTTGTAGTTGCAATCCTCACTTAAATGCCTCAGAATTAGAAGATAGTCATCTAGCATCTCTTCTGGTTTTTGCCGGTGCATTGATAGCATATGCCTGGCATAGATTTCATTTTTAAGCTTGTCATACAACTGCTGGAGTCTATTGACAGCTCTCTTGTATTCTGGACAGTAAGAAATTAATTCATACACTGAAAGACCTATAAAGTTTGTCATTTGGGGGCATATTGTTCTATACTTTGCAGAAAAATCTCAAAAGTGGCAAACCAGTGGCTCCAATCCTTTTCAGCATTCTTTGAACTGGGGAGAGTTTCAAAGATCCGAGGTTGCAGAATTTTGTTCATATTTCTCAGAGATAGCATTACTGAAAAGTATTTATAAGCAGGGACAGTCCATTTTTGATGATAGGCAAGGGGGTGGAGAGAAGGAACATTCACCACACACACCTTGTTCATTATAACCATTTTAAAAGCAACTCTCCAACTTATGTCAATCCTGAGCTTTTTATTCGGGCCATGATTCTCAACCGGCATGCTGCAGTCACAGTAGTGTGCCACAAAATAGTCATGGCATATATATGTGTGTGCATGTGGAAGTAGTAATGGTACAACATTAGTATTTGAATAATGTGGAGAACGGTCCTATAGAAGCAAGCGAGCCAGAGAGGCTTGCATCTGGTGCATAGGAAAATAAGGGTCATACCTCCACATGTGGCATGTGGCATCAGCAAGTTTGCTCCTTGAAAATGGCATTACTATCCCATCTAACCATTTCAGCTGTATGTGTGGTAACGAGGGTTTTTGTAGTTTGGCATACATTGACCAATAGCAAGTTGTGTGCTGATTGGTCGAACTGGAGAAGGCTATTTGCCTGGGTAACTGAGAATAAAAGCAAAGAATGCTGATTGGTTGGGCGACCACGGTGAAAAGCAAAGAATAGCGGATTGAACCAGCCATATTTTGAATTGTACAAGCGACGTCTTAGTAATAGAGAATCATTTAAGCTACAAATAAGTGAATAAGTATTAAACTTTTTTTCAAATAATTCTTTTCACTATTCTTCAATTATGTTATTTTAAACTTTCAACGGTACCCATTGATACATTTTGGATTTCAATACAAAATAATATCCCACATTAGCTAAAAAGGCTTTATCAGTTTTATTGCATATGTCTACTTCTTATTTATCTGAATTTAAGCTTCTCTGCCCTAAGTAACATCAAAAATAAGAAGTGAGAAAGACTACACTCAACTGAAGAAAAAATGAAGGTCTGTTTATCACTTATTGATATATTTTGGATTTCAATACAAAAGGAATATCCAACATTAGCTACAAAGGCTTTATCAGTTTTATTGCATATTTCTACTTCTTATTCATCTAAATTTAGGCTTCTCAACCCTAAATAACATCAAAAACAAGACTATGTTCTACGGAAGATGAAACGATGGTCTGCTTATCGCACATTCAACCAAACATTAAAGAAACCACCAAAAAACACCAGGCACAAAGCTGCACAAATCGTTGAATAGAAACATTGAAATAGAATAAATTCATATTTGTGTGTGCATCTTTTTTAAATCTATGGTTTTATTTCATAACATTTAAAAAAAATTAAAGTCAATTAAAAATTTTGCAAAGTGTGACATGATATTTTCATTTGCTCCTAGATGTGCTGTTGCTTAAAAAGGTTGAGAAATACTAATAAGGTGAACTTTAGGATACAAAAAATCTTCTGCTCTATGCAATAACCTAAATCAATGTCTTACGCTGCTAAAATACAGCAAGAAATGATAATAAGGCTTTGTGCTGGTCTTTTATTAGCCTGCTAGGCGATATATTAACAGGAACCAGAGCAGAGGATATTTCTCTGCAGATGCACTCTCACAACACTGCACATTCATCTGGCTGTCGATGGTAATTTTATGCATTTAATTGCAGAAATTTGTTTCATGAATCCATTTGGAGACAAGGAAGAAAAATGACAAAAATTTCTTTGTAAACAAACAGGAAAATTGGAGATTAACTTTTGGAAAGACAAAAAGTAATTGGTCCAAAAAAACTTGCAGTATCAAAATGAAGAAGCTTTCTAGCAATCAGGTCATGAGTACAATATACAATACTCCCGGGGAAAACATAGCAGGCATTGAGTGAGTGAGCGAGCGAGCCATCTTATCACTAGAAGACAACATCTCGGCTGATTTAACTCGAATAGGAAACGAAGACAGCTGAGTTGCCAACAAGTCTCCAGAGAAAAGAAAAGGAAAAATTAGCAAAATGGAGATTTCCCTGGAGAAGTAGAATTGTTTTTTGTTCAGCTTTATATTTCAATCTATCATCATATGGTTCAGTAGTTAGAGTAATAGAATGAAGGATCATGAGGTCAATGACTGTAAGCTTTAACTTTGAGAAGAGTCATTAACATTCTAAGATTCTTTGTGTTACTTACATTTCAGCAGTTCCATTCTACAGCATTCTTCATAAATCAATCTTGTATGAATGACAGCACAATGTATTTATATATCTTTAGCAAAGAAGGAATTGGAGAACAGCACACTTTGTATATAAAAGAGAATCTTGTGAGTTACATTGGAAGCACTGAACAGTACTGTGCGACTCGTGTTGCTGAGAATTAATCAAACTGGTTATCTTTCCCTTTCATTGTGTATTGCACATTTGAATAAGGCTGGAAAATGGATCAGATAAAAAAAAAAACTCGAATAACATCAGGAATGTAAAGAATTTGTTCAGTTGTCGGAATATATCTTGGAATTGGTAAACATTTATTTGGGGAGCAGCGGCTTTTCTAATTAGGACAATTTATATTGTGTGAATAAGTGCAGCATGATTACAGAACAGTTCAGAATTTTGATAACCAATTTAGGTTTATATATATATATATATATATATATGTGTGTTGGGATCAAATATGGATTGAAATCCAACAGAATGATAAGATAAAGAACAAATAGGAAACTTTTATCAATCTAACATGTTTTACTTTTATAACTTGGTATCTTTGCTGATGACACTACTATTTACTCCTGTCTCAATAATAAGTGTGATCAATTCGATAAGGTCAAATCTGATTTCAAAAAGCATTTCCAATCTGCTGTTAAGTGAAGTAAAGAATAGCTTGTTAATTCGAATGCCTCCAAAACAAAACTTCTCTCCATTAATCATCAGAGAGAACCATTTCTGTCTTCCATCAACATGGCTGATGCTAACCTCTAGATTTAGATAAATTTATTTTACTTGTTATTATTTATTTGTTATACTGTATATTTTCTCTCTTCAGTTTTCGAATTTTAAGTAACATAGTATTTTTGTTTTTTATCGTTATATAACAGTTATAGGTATTTTTTGTCTGATTTTTGGTTTGATTTTTATAGTCTAACTAATATTTTGGTCATAATGGTTTGCTAATTTGTTTATTATTTACTTTATTTATTTGGGTTTATTAATTTTCTTTATTATTTTTTATTCTATTTCATCTACTCTAACAGGTGTGATTTGGTAATTTGTTTGGGTTAATTTATTTTGCTTATTTTAGACATTTTGCTATTTTTTTCTTTTTTTCCATTTTCGATTTTTAAGTAACGTAGTGAAAATTTGTTTTCATGTCTACATTTTGAGATGAGCTCGGATCTTTTATTAAATAATTTATTTTGGTCTGGGAAGGTGATGTTAGCTATTTTTTTCCTCCAAGCAAAGTTTGCAAGTTTTTGATTGGTTGTTGTAGGCTGATGATTTTTTCCTTATTTTCCAAGATATTTTTGTTGTGTGCATTTTGTTTTTTATTTCCCAGATATACTTAGAAAGCATTGTGCTGTTTGCATATTTACTATTTGCAAAAGACATTTTGTGTACATAATTTCTTTGTTTCCAGGGTCCTTCAGTTACTATGTATACTTTTTCTTCATTATCTGGTGATTTTATCATGGCTTGGTATATTACATAGTTTTGTAAACAATTACCATTTAAGGGACATTTGTTTTTTATTCTGTAGTTGCACATGGCTTTAATTTGTTCGTATGGTTTGTTGATAATTTTCTTGTTGTGTTTTTGTATTATTTGTGCTATGTTCTCGGTACAGCTGTAGCTGATTTTCACTGTGTTTTTGTTGAATATTTTGTGTAGGGTGCTTGATTCTGGGAAGTGTTTGTGTAAAAGTTTGAAGAATATTTTTCCTATGTTTGTTTTTACATTTTTGCTGTACGGTGGGTTGAACCATATGCTATTTCTTTACCTGTTGGCCTTTTTTGTGTTCTGCGGTGAGTATGTGAGTGTTGCTGGGAATCCGTTATCTTTTAGGGCTGTTTCGTAGTCTTTCTTAGCTTTGTTAAATATGGATTCATTGGATGAATTGTCGGAAAGCCTGCGGTTAACCAATTTTGGTATCTGTTTGATCATAGAAGGTGGGTGATTGGAAGATGTGTGTATATAGAGTGGTTTATCATTGAGTTTTCTGTATGGTTTGTATGTGCCTTTTCTTAGGTTGAAGGTAACATCTAGAAAATCTACTTCGTTTAGGTTAGTTTTTATATCTATGTCAAATCTGTTATTTTTGAAAATCTTTATTATTGCTTTTCTAGTTTCGTCTGTGTTTTATTTGTTGCAGTTTCTTAAGATTATGAGACCGTCATCCCTGTGTCATTTCTATCTATTATTTTGCTTAGTTTGTGTAGTAAGTAAATACCTATGATTTTGAATGTCTCTGCTCCATCAAAGCTTCCCATTGTAGTGTCAAATATCCCATCTTTCTTTATCCATGCTTCTTTATTGTGAAATAGAGATGATTTACGGGAGTGCTTAATGATGTCAATTTCATTTGGTTTTATTATTATTTGTTCCTGAGCTAAGTTGATGTCCTTATCTAACATGCGTTCTGTTATGGATAGGTAAAATTCTTTTATGTCTAATTGTAGGAAGTGGCAATTTTGTTTGTTATTTATGCTTTTGGAACCAGTCAATAGTTGTTTTTGTGTTTTTCCATTGGTTTACAAAAAAAAAAAAATACTACGTTACTTAAAAATCGAAAACCAAAAAGAGAAAACATACAGTATAACAAATAAGTAATAAAAAGTAAAATAAATTGATCTAAATTCATCCAAATAAATAAATAAACTAACAAACCGATCCCGATAATCAATCCAAATAAATACATGAAGTAATAAACAAATTAAAAAATGTTCCTGCCAAAATAATAGTTAGAATAAACTACAACAATCAACCCCAAATTGAATAAATAGCTTTAATTATCTTCCCAAACCAAAACAAAAGTATTAAATAAGCGATATAAACAAATTTTTACTACGTTAATAAAAACACCAATTAAAAATTAAATAAATAAATAAGATAAGAAATAAAAAATAAAATAAAAATAAATAAAAACAAGCAAAATAATTTAACCCAAACAATGCATGACTGACCTGTATATATAAATAGCCGAGAAAAATAACAGCACTCGTGGTTTGACAATTGCATCTAGCATGAAACAGACTGTTGCCTCTAAGTGTTGACTTCATATGTTCACTTTTATTTATATATATATATATATATATATATAGTTATGAAAAAACATTTTTAAAAATGATGATTTAATGATAATAAAAAATGAAATATTTAATTAAAAAATATATTTTAAAAAATTTGAAATTTTAAAAAAACAAAAACAAACATTTTTATTATATATGCAAATTATATATAAATGTTTATATGTATCTTGTTTGTATTTATTGCCTCCCCCTCCAAAAAAAAGAGGGAAATAGAGGAGGTAAAATGAGTGAAACTCATCCATGAGATTGAAGAGTGGTGTTGGTATCAATAGCAATGACTGCAAAAAACTTTCCCCTCCCCATTTTATAGGCAGAAACACACAAATGCATGCTTGTTGGTTTTGTGTGTCAACTCCAATTCTTAGTTTGTAACCTTTTTGCCATATTACAGTTAATTACTGTTAATTTGCCTTGCATATATTGTTTGCTTGCTTTAGATTAGTTTTTTTTTTTCCCTGTTCCTTTCTTTTTATTTTCTTGTTATTGAAAACTTTGTCAATTCTGTTTGTTAGACATTTTGGTTACTTATTTTGCATTTGACCATGGTTACTCACTCCAGAAAAACGTTAACAATACAGGGACTCTCAGCATCTGATTTTAAATTCTAATGTCCATCATTCAGCTTTCTGTTTTTAATTATACCACATTGTATTAATAGTAATTTTGCGAGGAAATGAAATATGTTGTATGGATGTAAATTTACTATAGCGGATTCTGAAATCAGTGCACTTTCAATACAATTAGTATATTCATGTATGAGAGGCAAAGATGATGGTAAAGGTTAAAAATTACTTAGAGCAACAAAAATTTGGAAGTTGTGGAGAACTATGAACGGCTAAACCATCAACACAACATCTTAACAGCAATATAAACTAATCAACTACTATTAAAAGCTTAATAACTACAGTAAGAATGCTTGTAAAATTCATAATTAATGAACATGGTAGCCAATAAATTTGTTATCTCCTTATGTCACAGCATCCAACATAAATTTCATGAAAATGTTTTTCTCTCTAAATTTTGGAAGGAGATATTATTATTATCCACTGATTTATTTGGACGAGTGTTCTCATCTTGATTCCTTTGTTTTGACCATTCTATATTCCAGCATTTGTAACATATCTGTCATGGTTTCTGTTCAAAGAATTTCTTTGAAAGTATCCTAATCTTTTCTGGATTTCTTTAGCATTTTATGATCATAAAAATACCATCTTTATTTTTTGAGAAAGAATCCTGATCATTCCAAGAGTTCTTTTGGACAAGTTACTTTGTTATGACAATGTTTTACTTAATTCTTTTCTCAGATATTCAAGCTGTAAATTTGTAGTGTCTTTGTGGGGAAAATTGTGAAAACGGCTTACCTAGGAAACTGTGTGTCGTGCAAAATCCAGCTGCTCAGTGGTAAAAAGAACCAAAATGGCGGCACCCATGTTTTATGCCAGGTGGTCTCGGACAGTTAACGCAAAATCTTGTTGTCTCGTTATTCGCATGCAAATTATGGTCGGTCCTCGGCTTTATAAAGCAAGCCATTTTTTAGAGAAGGGGAAGATGTATTTTTGCTAGTGAGAAGGTTGGACGCGTGACCCAATTTTGTTGTTCCTATGTTGTTTGTTGGACTGTTACATCAGACTATCATTTTAACTGTGATTTGGCTACAAGTGTTGCAGTCGAGAGATGGAAAAAATCTAGTGCAGACGTTTGTTGCTACTTTAAGTTGACAGTTTTTTTTTTCTCTTTTTTTTTACTACTACAGTCTTTTTGTGTTGTTAATCGAAGTGTGTATACTTGAAGAAGACCGAAGAGGAGATCAGCCAAAGCATTGTGGTAGCAACAGAAAAAAAAATAGTTCCAAACACAACTTGGAATTTATATTCTTGAAATCTGAAGAAAGTAAGAACCAATAATTATGGAATTTGTTATGATAGAAAGCCACAGGAAAAAATAATCATCTTAAAACTTTCAAAAAGAATTTTATCTCACTAAAGTCAGCAGTTACTTTCATTATCAGCAAGTCTTTGGTCAGAGCAGATTCTGATGAAGCCTGAGAATTGACGAAGTGTTTCAAAAAACAAATGGATTCAGCCAAGAAACACAAACAAGATTATGAAGTCAGAAAGATAAAAGCTTGTGAAATTTGCCAAAATAATCAGGCAAGATTTTTGTATCACAAAGTGAATGAGTCATAAATAACTGCTCTTCCTCAGTCTAATAATTTCCACCTAAGTTGAACAATTAAATCAACTGCGAGGAAAGTTGATTCAGTGCGTCATTCTACACAATTTTTTGCACCTGAACTTATCTTGCACTTTTATAAGTCTACCATTTATCGATGCATTCAATATTGTTACCACACCTGGCATGTTCCTTTTGCTATAGAGATTTTGCCAAAATCCAAAAAATCTGAAATGTTATCAGTCCTTACCTGGCATCTCAGATTCAATAACTTTCCAACCAATGAGCTTTCTTCATTGTTACCTTGATTTTATGAATTTAAGCACTGGACTAGATTGGTAGCAAGTTCTAATAATTTCACCATTTAAATTTTTAGACTGAAATGTAAGTTCTATGCTAATAGTTTCTTCTCTCGGACTTCTTGCTTGTGGAACTCTCTTCTAGCTCCTTGCTTTCTTGACAAACTTCAAAAATTTAAATGTGACCCTCAATCATTATCTTTTGCCTCCTTGGGTCTTTTAATGTCCTCTCAACATTTTCTCAGATTCTTTCACTGCCAGTAGCCAGCCCCCAACCCCTCCTCCCTGTACCATAGTGACTTTATCAGCCTGTTTAGAGTGAAAGGACTCAAAAATATCAGAACACAATGATGGGTTTAGTTAGAAGATCCAAATTTATACAGAGGAGAAATATCAGCCACTTTATATGAAAATTCCCAAATTAGACATTTTATAATGTCCACTACGCTTGATACATTTGATCAATGGAATTTTAGTACTACCAAAAATATAAACTAACATCCTCCTCTACTTAAACAAATAGTTGAACCCACTTAAAATCACTGCTTTAGTCATTATGTCATAATGTCTCAAAAGAGACATTTTAATACCAAGTCCAAGCGCCAAGATAAAATCCTCATTTACTCACACAGCAAATATAATCATGTTTAAATTAATATTATTCAATTATATGGATGGAGATACTGAAAAGTTCTCAGCCCAACCAACTTTCCAACATCTGACCAAATATCAGATTTACAGATCATTTTAGAGATACAAAATTTAATTAATAATTTGTTCTTTACAGCTTATCAACCTTTGGTAGGTTATTTAAAGCCTGAAACACATTTTCAGGTTGTATGAATAATTCTTTTGTTTTTGCAAGTGAATATTGTATTAACCTTTTTTAGGGGAAAAAAAAAATTTTGTCGGGAGGAAATTATTGGGATTATTTTTGGAAAAAAATAATAATTTTCAGATACAAGTCTTAATATTTAACCGATAGACGAGTGCATAAAAGGTGGATTCCTACCTTTTCCAAGACTATTTGTGCATAAATGAATGTAATGAACTTGACTGGAATTCAAACTTGGCTATCCGACTTCTTATTCCGAGCCTTTATCCATTACACCACTTGCACATCCAAGCTTACAGCACCTGGGATTCCCAAGCAGTCACCCATCTAGGTACTGACTAGGCTCGATGTTGCTTAACTTTGGTGATCAGACAAGAACTAGTGTTTCAATATGATATGGCCGTAAGTGAAAACTTTAATTAATGTAATAAAAAGCAGACATAATTAAAGGGGACAACCCCCCTTCTAGAACATGACAACTTATTTGGGTTTTGAACCTTCAGCACCCCCCACCTTCTTAAACACTTGCTTCCATTTTTCTTTACACTATTTTACACTATAAAAGCATAGATAGTAAACAAGTGTTTAGATTAGTTAATAAATTGACATTGATTAATCAAAGAAGTTCAAGTAGGCCAGAATTAAACAATAGAATCCCTACCCCACACCATAAGATTCCAAGAGATAAAGAATATTTTTTTTCCAAGATTAATGTTTTGATCTTGAGAACTTACAGTAAGATCAAAGGTGACAGTCACTTGGGTGGAAAAGCTTGAAAATGAACACAAATACTTCATCTTAATTTTCACTAAAAAGCAAAAAGAATCAAACTTGTTTTCTGGCTTCTAAAACACGACTGGAATTATTTGGAGGTCTAGAAAGAAATGAAAATTAATTTCTATCCCCTGTGAAAGAAAGAAGACTGTAGCATCTTTTTGCCCATCAACAAACAGAAGGAAAGAAAATAAGATTCCTTATAAAAATGTACATTCAGACTACTCTTTGTTGTTGGTGTTGTCATCAAAATCTTTTGGCTGTTGTTCTCTCAGGCCTTCTTCTGGCATTTGTAAATCTGCATAATCTTCCAGAAATTTCAAACTGAACCCTTTATTTAATCAGTTTTTTGTTTTTTTACACTAATGTTCACCCAATATAAGGCCCAAGAGCCACTCAATGTAGAGTGTGTGGCATTGTATTAACATAGGAAAGGATAAACGTTAGGAGCATAAAGCTGAAGCAGACTTTACAAGGAAATGGAAACAAGGGATAAACTTCTACTCCTGTTCAAAAGACCAGGAAAGAGTGTGATTGGACAATAGGCATGCCTATCTCCACCTTACAAAGGTAGATTGCTCCACTGTCCATATATAGGGATATCTTATCTAGTTCTTACTTAGTACTGCTAAGTTGTTGTAGAGTGAGTGGCTTATAGCTAAATGTAACTGGCAGAATTATGATGCCAAGAAATTCCCAAACCAATGCTTTAACCCACATGACTATTGTCTTGTAGATTAAATAAGGAGTCCAGTTCAAAATTCCCTGAAAGTTACCTGGATTGACAGACACCTGAAGAGGGTTGACAGGCACAATGACCGAAACGTTATGAAAATGAAGATGAAGATACTAGTCCAAATGTAAATAATGATAACTCATCATTCCAGAAATTCAGACAAAAAGCATTGTAATGTTAAAAATTAGTAAACGAAAAAGAAACAGTCACTACAAAACTTAAATTTGTCCTTAGTGTTGAGATCTCATCAATTTACAATTGGGCTGTCTAGATGTAACCATGAAGTCTATGAATTCTAACAGTTTCTTTTCTCACACTTCTTGCTTGTAGAACCGTCTTCCGACTTCTTGCATTCCAGTCAACTTTGATCTCCAAAAATTTAAATGCAATGTCAATCGCTATCTACTGTCCTTCTTATTCCTTTCCTCTTCCCGCTCATGATTAATGTTTCTGTCCCTAATTCTTTCACACCCTGTAACCCCTTGTGTCTTAGTGGCTTTACTGCCTTGCATGGGGGGATAATGATAAAAAAAGAAAGACAAAAGTGAAAAGAGAGAGAAGACAAATTAAAGAGGAAAGAAAAATTTGTATAAATGTTTTTATTTAGCTTCATACAAAGGAAAAGAGGAAAGGGGAAAAATACATTCATGCCCTTCACCTTCAAAAGAGCCATAAGTATTTTGGTCAAGTTGCTGTATGTATCCAAGATTAGCCACCAATTTTATAATAATAGACTACATAACGAAATGTTAAAATGGAATTTTTGTTCACACAACTTTGTGTTTTGAAGCATACAAGTGTTTTAAAATCATTCAAAAAAGTTTTTAAATCTCAACAAAATTGCCTCTAGCCATTTCAGAATGAATTTCATTTTCTCCTCAAAGTCTTATGTTTGCAACAACACATCATTGAAACTCTTAGGGTGGAACAATAAATTATATAAGACTGGTTGCTGAAAAGCTGAAGTGACACAGGATGTGGTAAAATCAACAATTATTTTATTCAAAACTGCCGCTTGGTCTGTTTGCTCCCAGCATTCAATAGTGGAACCATAAGTGCTTGCAATCATCATCACAATAAGTGATGTTGTTATAAACATCAACAATTATCATCATCATCACAATAGGCAAATCAAACAACCAAGAGACACCTTGAGTGGCACTTAGGCCTTGTATTTGGTGAATCTTCATGGTAAAAGGTATGTTTTTAGATATATAGTTTGGACATCATAAAATGTATTGATGGTAATTTCTCTACAAAAATCTATTGTTGGTAATTTTTTTTATAAAAAAATATATTTTGTAATCTTACTATAAAAATGTATTTTTATACATTTTTAGTGATGTATCGTCATTTTACTATAAAGATGTATTGTTGGTCATTTTGCTATAAAAATGTACTACTGATTTTTGTTTGGGGGTTGTCTGCCCATATTTGGGACCCTAACCGGTGCTACCACCCCAAGGAACCTAGGAACAAAAGCAATTAAGAGGTGGTTCCACGTTCCTCAAAACCTCCAATCTCCAGATCAGAGGCCTTGCTGCCAGATGTAGTTTATCGTCATACCCAGGACGAATGTTTTATCTGAAATAGTCCATATGATATCAAACCATTAAAAACAATAATACCCAATGACTCGGCCAAAAGTTATGCAATGCTGTTAGGTATACAATAACTTTTTTTTGTTGGCAATGCTGTTGATTCAAGTTTATTTAATATTCATCGTGTTAAGAAGAGACAATTATAAAGCTTATTAGTCTTACCTCTGCCACCAATGTAACTGTAACATTCGGCTATAATCAGACAAGGATATTCATCAATGTAAATATCATCCAAGTCAGCCAATTTCACTTGGTCACCAACAATAACAAAGTCTTCACTATTGAGTTTTTGAAGGCGAATACTGCCAAGCGGGGAATGCTCTAAGTAGGACAATATCAGCGCCATCTGGTGGAGAACCTGGAAAAGAAACAAATAATAAGATAATATTCAACAAAGATTTTTTAAGCAATAACAATAACGCATCTCGATCAGTCAGAAATTGTACTCTGTTCATCAATTTGATGTCAGAATCACTTTGAACAGCTGCGCTATGTATCAAGAGATGGTTTCGCATTTTCAAGAAAATATTTTGCTCGAGATGAAAGGTGTTTTGCCTTTAACAATTGCCTCTGCAGGTGTATAATAAAAATATTAGAAAGATTTTCAAGAGAGATTTTTCAATCGCCCATTGTGCAGAGAATTGTATCAATAATGTGTATATGCCTACATATCAAGTATTTATGAACATGTGCAGAGACATACACCATTTCTGTTAAGTAAAATATCAAACATCACAAAAAAATAGAAAAATATTTTCTAATTCTCTTGTGTCTTGTACACCGACAGGAATGCCTCAGGGAAAAAAAAGTCAATATGACGGAAGGAATTAAGATTTTCCATTTTAGCTGAAAAATAGATTCTAAGAGAGTTCACACAGAACTGCAGACAAAATTTAGAATCAAGCACACATTCTGGTCGCAATATTTAAATGTTTTGGGAGGCATTTTGCACTCTGTGCTTTGTCTTCCAACAGAAGTTTCTAAATATGAGGGCCTTGAAATTAAGATTAAAGGTATTTTTTTACAGTATGTATTCTGATCAGTTACACTGTATACTGAAAGCTTTTATTTTCCTCTCAAAAGATGTTTTTGTAATTTTCACCGTCACTCAATATCCAACCTTCTCTAAACACATTCTTATCATATTTACCTGATTTTTAATAGTTAACCAAAAAGTCTATTTGCTTAAAGAAAAATACCTTATTTTTGGTACCAAAGAAAAAAATTAATGAAAAAAAAAAATCAATGGTTATATGAATCTACTGTCAAACTTGGTTCTTCATACCTGCAAAAAAACCGTCTGTCAAAAGAATGGTTTTTCCCTTGACACTGCTATTATTTTAACTACCTCCTCTCCCTTGCCAGTGGTTTTTGTTTTAAAAACAATGATTAGAATTTTAATAAAACCTAAACATGATGAAAGTGAATTTATAAATTTTCTTTGTTCTTGGGAATTTGACAACAAAAACTCTGTTTATTAGATTGTTTATTGGAACCGTTGACAAAAGATTGGTTAATTACTAATCAATTCAAACTTTATAAAATGGTAAATATTAAGGATTTCTTTATGGTTGGTTCATATATTTTAATAATTTAGTAAATGTTTATGAATTTATGAATAAAATATTTATTTTTTTATAAATTTGTAAATGATAAACATTGCATTATTTTTAATTGTTTTAGTTTTTAGAATGTCGTAAATAGAAAATTATTCTTGGAAATAAACAATGTAATACATAAATAGTGTTTAATATTTTTGTTGTAAATTCTCAAGAACAAAAAAAACGTATAAATTCACTTTGATCATCTGTTTACATTTTATTACAATTCTATTCATCGCTTTTTAAAACAAGAAACATCACCAAGATGTGAGGGGTAAAACCATACTTTTGACCATTTCTTTTAACATTGAAATGACTAAAATGGTTTATAGTATAGAAAATGGAATTCTTGAAGTACTTAGGAAGAGTAACAAGAAAAATTCAGACAACATTCACAGTTCATACACATTCTGGCATGGACTTTGGCAATTTCAGAATACTAATCTATCAATATATTACAAATGAATGACATTTCCAGATATAAATTCTAAACGAAGTTCTCTAAAAGATCAATATAAAATTGTTAAACCTAGGATCTTACTGCTCAAAAGAAATACCTTAGAGAAAGGTATTCTATTTTAAATATGGTTGACATCATTGTATAGCAAGGTGAACAAGACTCATTTCACCTTCTAAGGCTAAAGTTTTCCCTGACATGAAATGCAAAGATTATGTTGTCAATTGTTAGAACTGATGCCAAGAAAGTTGGTTCAGTGTGTTGTTCTAGGTATCTTTTCTCACCCACATCTATCTTTTATTTATTTATAATCTACTGTTCATGAAGTAGTGATGCTGGAGGTGTGAAATCTTGCATGCATTAATTTAAAATCTTCTTATTAATAACTGCATTGTTTCTTTCCAGGTACGAGGGTGGGCTGAAAATTTCATAGACTAACTATGAAGAAGTGATGCTAGAGCTGTGAAATCTTGCATGCATTAATGTCAACTCTTCTTATTAATAACTGCACTGTTTCTTTCCAGGCAAACTGATAACTGAGTATTCAAAGACTTCAAAATTGATCTTTGATATTATATATATATATATATATATATATATATATATATATATATATATAAAAGTGGATATTGAAATCAAACTCAGCAGTGATAGTCTGCTTCTTCAGTCCATCATGGCCTAAAGATTACATTTAAACATTAAACAGACTGTCACTCCTGGGTTTGACTTATATATATATATATATATATATATATATATATATATAAAGCATTAAGCAAACTATCGCTGCTGCAATGTCAACTTTTATATTTACATACGCTTTATACCTGATACTGAGCACTTTAACCCCCAAATATAGAATACTTTAAAACTATATTTTTATCACATTCTCTCTCTCTCTCTCTCTCTCTCTTTCTCTCTCTCTCTCTCTCTCCATATATATATATATATATATATATATATATACACAGATGTTGGCAGAAAAGTTCAGAGGCTATGAAGGAGTGATGCTAGAGGTGTGAAATCTTGCATACTTCTTATTAATAACTGCATTTTTTATTTGCCGGTAAATTGACACCTGACTGTTCAAAGAAGACTTCAAAAGTAACTTGTAGCTACTTATTTTGAAAATGGACAAAATTTGATATCGTGGTGTCATTAAGTACCTGCAGAAAAAGGGTTTAGCCCCCAAAGACATTCATGCTGACATGGTTGCTACATTAGGAATTGATGCTCAAGTTTTATCATTGGTGCAAAAGAGGGCAGCTGAATTTAAGAGGGGAAAGGAAAGTCCTGAAGATGATCCAAGGTTTGGACTCCCTGCCACTGCCACCACCGCGGAAAAACATTAATCATGTTCACCAAATGGTGATGGATGACAGTTAATTGACTGTAAATCAAATAGCCAATACTATCAGCATATCACGTGAGAGATTTGAGAGTATTCTGCAAAATTAATTTGGCATGACAAAGATTTCTGCTTCGTGGGTGCCACGTCTTCTGACACCTAAACAAAATGAGTACACTATCGGAAAACCTGACATTTTTTGAGGTAGATCCAGCTGGTTTCCTTAAATATTTCCTAAACCAGGATGAGTGTTGGGTTTTTCACTTTGTGTCAGAGGTAAAATGACAATCCATGCATTGAAAACACCCCTCCTCATCTGCTAAAACCAAGGTCTTTTCATCTGCAGGGAAGTTGATAGACTCTGTCTTCTGCATCCAAAAAAACTATGTGTTTGACAATGTTCAAAAGGGCCACACCATCAATGTTGAGTCTTATTTTAAGACATTTTTATGTTTATATATTCTTTTTATAGATACAAATATTTGAGTATGTCCAACAAATTTTCATAAAAAATACTCGTCCTCCAACAGGAACCTGTATCCTATACAGAACTGTCACATAGCCTGACGTGCCTTTAACCGATTTGGCCACAGAGGAGCATTCAGTTAGCAAGGTCAAATTTACTGCCTTTAAACTTCAATCTCTCACATACATTCATATCTGCTCAAAGTGTATCCAAATGTAAACAAATGACGTCACACATTATGAAATGGCAAAGTCCGACAATTATTTTAAGACATTTTTATGTTTATACATTCTTTTTATAGATAAAACATAAAAATGTCTTAAAATAATTGTCGGACTTTGTCCATTTCATAATGGAGAGTCTTCTGCCAACTTTCTGTAGATCAAACGCCTAGGAAAACTGACAAAATGGATTTTGTTTCATCAGGATAATGCTCCAGCACATTGCTTTCTGCTATGCATGACTTTGTTTTTGAACTGGTTGATCACCCTTCCCTATTCTCCTGATTTGACCCCATCTAACTATCATCTGTTCCCAAACATGAAAAAAAAAAACACAGTGATGATGATGATGATGATGATGTCATATGTTGATGGCAGGATGAAAGTTTGTTCACCAATGAAATTCGAGCACTACAACACCAATGGAAGAAGTATGTGGATTGCAAGGGTGACTTTGTTGAAGAATAAAACTCATTTGGTCAAATTCCATGAGAATATTTTTGTCAGCCTATGAACTTTTTAGCCAGCCATAAAATGTAAAGTATCTACTGGCTTAGTCATTGACTACACAGTACACAAACTCATTCTGCTGAGAGAGTAACCCCACAGGAGAGCATCCATCTACTAACCAAGTTAAATCAAGGCCATACAACCAGTTCTTGAGAGATTCAAAATTATAATCTAATGCTTCATATGTAAAACACTCATTTCAATTGAAACCCTGATCTAAGTTTCTCAGTTATCAAGGGACCTGTCAACCGGGGCTTCAGAATATGCCGACACCACCTCTGCAGAGGTTTAAGACCCTACCCCCAAATGAGGCATCCTGGGTAAGACGATAAACTACATCCAATAGCAATGCCTCTGATCGGAAGGTTTTGAAGAACATGGAACCACCTCTTAATTGCTGGTGTTCCCAGGTCCACCCTGACTTGGAGTGGTAGCACCTGTTAGAGTTCCAGCTATGGGTAAAATAGTTAACCCCCAAACTGGGGCCAAAACACTATGAAAGTGTAAAAATAGATTTTAAAATCATCAAAACATTTCTGTAAAATGACCAGCAATGAATTTTTGAAGAAAAAAAATATTACCAGCAATAAAAATCTTATCAGCATTAAATGACCTGTTACGGTTGATATGCCGTAAAATAAAACAAATCAAATATTAAGGCATTTCTATTCAAGGTACTATATATAAACTTTCTGTTTTTATATATATATATATATGTGTGTGTGTGTGTGTGTGTGTGTGTGTGTGTGCAAATGCATACAAATTTGACACTATTCAGATTTATTCATAGACATAAATAAATCTATATATGCATTTAACAATTGTGTTTATATAAAATATGGAAACATACTGACATACTTTCTCACATATAAATCTTACACGTATATACAATCATGTATGTGTGTTTGTGATGCATGTGTGTACTGAGCAGTCAATAAGTTTTGCAGACTCTTAGGAAAATGCATCAAACTCTTTCTAAAATTTTAATTATGATATTTAAAAGCAAAATCCAAAAGGGAAGATTGTCTACAGTTTTGATCATGTTGATTCCTTCTACTAATTAGACAACGCCTACAGCAGGGGATAACCTGAATTGCTCACTGGTCACAGCTGGACAACTTTTTCTTCATGACCAACACTCATTACAAGAGGTATCCATTAACTAATGAAATTTTAAACATCAAATTAAGATGGCTTGGTTGGTTGAGTACAGAACGAGGAAATTCACCCAGACAAAATATTTGATGCCCAATGGCTTTGAACACTTCACAATGTGAAGAGAAGATACACTTGAAAGGATAATCACCAAATCTGAAAGTGTTGTAGGAGTAAATAAGACACCTCTGGTAACACAAAGAAACTAGGCAAGATGCCCTAAATAAAGAACGCCAAGTGAGTCAAGAGAATTCCGTTGGAATCAGTCAAATGAAATCACTAATGACATCATAGTGAGTAGTCTAAATGAGACATAATATTATAACTGCTAAGGTGTGAGTTATAATAGTGGCAATGAAAAATCAAAACTCATTCAGCGGAGGAAAAAATAATTTTTGCTTCAGTGCACATGACAACAGTAAGGACAAGAAATTAGAACCATGTTGGTTTAATTTTTTTTCTTTGGTGTGTGTAAAAAAGCAAAAAAAAAAGAGAAACAAGGAAAAAAAACAGGTATTCTTTAAATATGGAAAAATTATTATCCCAAGATGTAAAAAACAGCAAAAACAACAGCAGTTGTTGGAAAGCCAGAAACAACAAAAAAAAATTAATTGAAATAATACTGAAGAAAACAGAAAATTTCCCAAGTTCTTTCACTCCTGATGTGGTGGCAAATGCCATAACTGAATTCATATATATTTCAGATGATAGAATTACCTTCTCTGCTTATTTTAGAAGATATATGCAAATTTCAGAAGAATTCAGTGACTGGGAAGTTGAAATAAAAACAAGAGAAAGTTAGCACCACGTTTATATAAACTCATAACAGGCTTGGTGGGTGGTGTGATTCGGTACTAACATACCTTATGGTGGATGGGGCTTACCTGTTATGGAAACCAAGAAACAATATGGCTTTGTATAGGGACAATGGAATTATGGTACTGTGAAATATGAACACCAGACAGATGGATATTATGAAGAGGGAACTAAATAAATTCTTCAAAAGCCATAATTTTCAGATATCTATAAAAAGTAACATGACGGAAGTGAACTTTTTGAATGCCACGTTTAATCTAAGAACAGAGTTGTTTAGACCATGTTTTAAGAAATTAAATATCAAATATATAAATACCTCCCAAATGAGCTACCGAATTGTTTTCAGATGTCCCAAGTAAATCATTTTCATCATAAGTTATCCAACATCACCTGATCAGGAACTATTTTAAGTTTCGAAACATAGAAATTTTTATGTAGCAATGTAAAATATTATATATATATATATATATATATATATATATATATATATATATATATATATATATATATATATATATATATGAGAGAGAGAGAGAGAAACATGTAGGCTATAATAATATATATGATGGCTACAATTTATTGTTAATTATGACCATCACAAGATATTGTAAAACCTGGTTGCACTTTGAACAGATAACAGAACAAACCCTTCACAGGTTATGATTGCCTTTTCTCAGTGACAGTCAGGCATCCAGCCTGCAAAGAGATTTTCCAATGTCTAGCAATGCCTATGCAGGAAGTGTTGAAAATGAAGAAAAAGACGTTACACTGTGTCTCAAAGCCATGCTCTAAGCAAGAACAGCACATATCAAAAAAGAAGCAGCAGTCAACATCATTAGATGCTGTCAAGCCTCAGATATTACATCAACTTTCCTTCTCCTAGGTGAAGCAATGTATTTGGCTCTTCCTTAATGCCTTTTAGCATACCATAGCAGCATTATTTAAGATATCCTCATTTGAGGATATTTGCCCATGTATAAAGGTGTTTTAACGGGATGGGTGGGTGGTGCTTAACTTCTGAAAATATGGTCTAAACAACCCTGTTCTTAGATTAAACATGTCATTCAAAAAGTTCACTTCCATCATGTTACTTTTTATAGATACCTGCCAATTATGGCTTTTGAAGAATTTATATATTTCCTTCCTCATAATATCCATCTGCCTGGGGTTTGTATTTCGTATTACCAGAATTCCATTGTCTCTATACAAGGCCGTATTGTTTCTCAGTTACCATAACAGGTAAGACCTCTTATACCAATTCACAGGCCTCTGCAGAGTCATATGCGCCCATGGCAATGTCAAAGTTAGGATCCAATGTTTTTGTCCTTATTTCTTGTTGCATATCTTCTTTTGTTATATTACAAAAATGGCACATCAGTTCCAGAGCACCTTTCACTAAGTTTTCCTTGATGGATGGGGTAAAAGCTGATAATATCAAACTGGATGAGGGAGTATTTTTCTTTATGTCTTACATCCTTAAGCCATGGTTTCTTTTATGTTGTGCCATAGGTTGACTCCTAGAGTACAGTAATCGCATTTTGTGGTTGTAGGTAAGTCATCTTTATTACCTTTGACAATTATGAATGCTTCTTTTTGTCATTTTCAAACCCATTCTATCTTTGATGACGACTTTTTCTGCAATTATTTTGGTCTTTATATAAATGGTATTTTCACATTCAGTTGTGCTTTTTTTTATACCTTTGTTACCTCATCATGCAAGGCTTTTTTTGCAATCTTTTGGTCTGCCTTAATTATCATCTCATCTGAAATTCTTATTTTTAGGGTATCTTTCATATTCTTCTGTAATTTGTCATCGTTGTTACGAAATTTCAGCTTTTTTATCATGCTGAACATGTCATTTTTAAAATGTAGTAATCATTCATCCTATAGGGGAGGTTTACAAGATTTGAATCCATAGTCCTCTATTTCTTTATTTTTATAATATATATATATATATATATATATATATATATATATATATATATGAAGAAATATAGTCTTAGAGTCTGCTATATTTATAGGATAAAGTGCTCAATATCAGAGATAGAGTGTGTGTAAATATAAAAGTGAACATAGAAGTCAACACTTAGAGGCAACAGTCTGTTTCATGCTAGATGCAATCATCAGGTGGCCTGATGATTGCATCTAGCATGAAACAGACTGTTGCCTCTAAGTGTTGACTTCTATGTTCACTTTTATATTTATTTATTTATATATATATATATATATATATTGACAATTGGTAAAATATTCATGAAAGTATGATGTTTCAAAAAACATCTGACTAGGCTTCATCAGGTCAAAGGACACAAGGTACGGTGGATAAAGGCGTTGGTTAGATCCAGTAACAGACCCAAAAAGAGTGTGAGTTCAATACCCGGTTCAGGCAGTGGAGAACTTTCAGAGGGAAAAATTACCAGGAGATAACTGATAACTGACATCCATCAAACATGGCTCGTGGAACTAGAACAGTCTACCCCAGTGATCAAAATAAAGGGTTCGGTTCGAAATTCCAACCACCTGAAGAAGGCCGGAGCGTACAACGGCCGAAACGTTGTGACAAATATGGCGACAAAGATGAGGACAATAGTCCGAATAATGTAAATACTGTACATAATACCTCATCTCAGAAATATAGACTGACTCTATCAGGATCATATACCCAAATTATAACATGCACACACACATATGCATATATGTGTGCATGTGTGTGTATATATATGACATATGGTATGCTATATTTATGAGTAAAAGTGCTCAATATCAGAAATATTGTGTATGTAATTATGAAAGTGAATAGTGAGGTCAACACCAAGCAATGGAGTCTGTTTTGTTTTATGCTTCAATACAATTTTCAGGCCATGTTAAATTCTAATTCTATATAAAAACACAAGAATTTAGTCAAATACATCTTGTTTAAGATGCCTGATCATTCACAATTCTTGACAATGACAGTCAAAAATATTTGAATGTATCAAAAAAATGAACTTTGAACAATTTATTAACAATTTTAATCTCAACGTAAAATACTTCATTCAGAAATTGTAAAGACAATATAAAAATGTTGAATAGACAGATCTAGTCGGTATTATTTAATAAAAATAGATTATTTTACTTTTAATCATGCCTGTAAAATCAGTGACAGATGCAGGAAGTATCAACTGTATCTTGAAAAATTAAACACATCTAATATAGAGGGTGAGGCAAGTCATGCAACTTAGAGGTTAATGGATAGGTCGAAGAGGTCATGTTGAGTGACTCCTGAGGCCACCAGACCTCACAACCTTGGATTTTTTTCTGTGGGGCATATCAAATTATTTGTTTATCAGACATGCCCAAGAAATATTGAGGAACTTAAAGAAAGAATCGAATATGAATACAATAAAATGACAGAGGATGTGTTAATGATTTATATAGAATTGAAATGTGTTTTGACTAAGGACTCGCCCAGTTTATTCTGATGCCACATGAATGAATTTCAGAGTTTAATTTTAAGACAAGGGCAAAAAAGGAAGAGGTAAAAAGTGTATGAGGAAGAGGAGAAGAATATGTCAAAACAGGGAGGAGGATGAGAAGGAAGCAAAAAGAGAAACAAAGAGGGTAGTAGTAGGAGGAGAAGAGGATGTAAAGAGGGAGCATGAGGAGGAAGCAAAAAGAAGAGGCAAAGAGGGTAGGAGGAGAAGAATATATCAGCAGGAGGAGGAAGCAAAAAAGAGAGGAGGAGGAGTAGGCAAAGAAGAGAAATTGATTGCAAATCAAACTGCAGCCAACAATCATATAAAAAAGTGTATCAGACTCGGAGAAACAAAGGAAATGATTGAAAAACAGAAAATTCTAGAGTGTCTGTATCCTTTCCGGTTGAAACTAAAAGAATCTCCTTCACACTTGAATTGGTTGCCATCTTTCCTAGAATCACAAATTTGGAACATTTTCAATAAGTTCATTCTGATTTTTATTTTTCAAGAATCCAAGAGAAAATATTACCCAATACTTTAAAGTTGAACAAGGCATCAAATATAAACAAACAACAAACGATAAAATATTCAGCAGTCATATTTGGTAACTTGCTGAGACAATAAACATTAAACAATCTAAGCACTGAAGAGTTCCTTTTATAGAAATAGTTCAAGGGAAGTAAATGATAATCCACAATAATCACTGAGGAAGAATGAAAGGAGTGTACAGATGTTTGCCAACAGCAATTCACTGTTTTCAGAATTTGGTTTAATGTTTAATTTGATGTTTTGTTGACATGAGAGCCTTTAATTGCAATCAATTATTAAAAATCTTTCACTAAGTAATTGATTATTTTTTTTATGGTGTTGACCAAGAGATTCTTGTCTTATACTTGATTATTTTATTGATATACCCAACTCCACCAATGTCTTAGGAGGCATAAAGTTTAGTACCATGGAAAATGGTGTTGGTGAATATAGGTTAAATTTTGGTTGAAACAGTTTGTGTTTACTTGGTATTAATGCCCCTGGAAAATGTATGAATCAAATTTTCCCTGCCTTGTACCTTGTCTCATTTTAAAGATTTTGATACTGCATGTCACGTTGAATCTAATCTTTTTCTATCCAGAGAGATTGTGCCTCTTCTTGTCTTTAAAAATTGACAAGCCACCTTTTATTCAAGTTAACAACAGATTTGAGGTCATTTTGGATATTGGCTGCCATTTTGACCTTGTTGGATTTATCAGCCTTACTATTAAGGCAAGAGTAAATGTTAGTATCGTCAGTGTAGATGCCAAATTGGGAGCTCATGTCATCAGGAATGTCATTAATGAAAATTAAAAACAGTGTAGGACCAAGGATGAAGCCCAGGGGCGAAACCTGCATTAGTATGAAAGGATCTAGAACAGTGGCTTTTCAAGATAATTTTCATTTTAAGATTTGATAGGAAAGACTGAATCAACTTAAAAACATGTCCATAGACACCATAACAGCCTGGTTTGTTTTGTTTTGTTTTACGGCATATCAACCTCAATGGGTTATTGAATGCTAACAATTTTTTTTTTCCTGGTAATATTTTTGCTTTATCAAAAATCTATTTCTATTAATATTTTTTTTATAAAAATGTATAGCTGGTAATATTATTTTTTCAAAAACGTATAGCTGGTAATATTATTTTTTCACAAACGTAGAGCTGGTAATATTATTTTTTTTCAAAAACGTATTGCTGGTAATATTATTTTTTTTTCAATAACATACAGCTGGCAACATTATTTTTTTAAAAATGTATTATCACAGGCCTTGCTGTTGGACGTAGTTTATCATCTTACCCAGGAAGCAGATGTAGTTTATCATCTTACCCAGGACATGGATGTAATTTATCGTCATACCCAGGACGTGGATGTAGTTTATCATCATACCCAGGATGCGAATGTAATCTGAGTGTTAACTATTTGCCCATAGCCGGGACCCTAACAGGTACTACCACCCTGGGTCAGGGTGGACCTGGGAACACCAGCAATTAAAAGGTGGTTCCACGATCCTCCTGATCAGAAACCTTGCTGTTGGACATAGTTTATCATCTTACCCAGGACACGGATGCAGTTTATCGTCATACCCAGGACAGCATAACAGCCTGGGCTTCACCATTTTTATCTAGAGCATGAAAGACTCTGGAATTATCATCAGCACATTGGCAGATGATAGATAGATAGTTTGCTTGTTTAACCAGCATATCGACCTTCATTGGGCCATTTAATGCTGAAAATTTTTTTGGGGTTTTTTGGGGGTTTTTTTTCCAAAATGTATAGCTGGTAATTTTTCAAAAATTATAGCTGGTAATATTGTTTTTCAAAAAAGTATAGCTGGTAATAATATTTTTTCAAAAACGTATAGCTAGTAATAATATTTTTTTCAAAAATGTATAGCTGGCAATAATATTTTTTCAAAAATGTATAGCTGGTAATATTTTTTCAAAAACGTACAGCTGGTAATAATATTTTTTTCAAAAACGTATAGCTGGTAATATTTTTTTTCAAAAAGAAATGTGCTGGAAAAGACCTGGAAGTTCACTATTTGCCCATAGCTGGGACCCCAATAGGTGCTACCACACTGGGTCAGGGTGGACCTGGGAACACCAGCAATTAAGAGATGGTTCCACACTTCCTCAAAACCTCCTGATCAGAGGGATTGGCAGATGATCTGAAGAAGCTATATTGCTTATCTGAGAAAAAAAGCCCAGTGACGAGAGATGATGAACCAATTCAGCATTGCCACTTTTCATTTCCTTTTTTCATTTTAATGCTCTCTTTAAATTCTCAAAATAATCTCATAAACATTGTTCAAATTAGGGCCGAGAGTATGCGAAAGAAAAAAATGACAGAAAAGATTAATTTTCAATTAAAGTTTACTGGGTGTAAAATATTCGTGGCAACCGGATGAGAATTCAAGATTGGAAAATACTTGAGATTAAAAATACACTTCATCTGGTCTGGAGATGAGAAAGGTCGTGAATCCATTGTGGCCAAAATGCTTTTATCAAAATAACAAAGATAAGGATGCTAGTCCCAAAACTCATCAAATAATCACGCTACTTCAGCAAAGAACATCAAATAACACAAATAAGGCCAGAAAGTCCATCAACCAAAATGAAATGATCAAAATAACAAAGATAAGGATGCTAGTCCCAAAACTCATCAAATAATCATGCTACTTCAGCAAAGAACATCAAATAAGGCCAGAAAGTCCATCAACCAAAATGAAATGATCAAAATAACAAAGATAAAGACACTAGTTTCAATGTTCTTTAGATAATGATATTCTATGACAAAACTTTATAGTTTGAAATAACCAAAGACATTCATGGAATTGTCACTATTCAAGAATTTATGAGTTTTTTGAAGACAATTTTGTCATGTTTCAAGAAAAATGATTTTACTAGCTTGCAAGATCTGCATTTTATTTTTTTATGTATTTCATGTTATAGAAATCAAAAATATCTAATCTTAAACTCATAATATATCTGAAATGTTAACTTTACACTACAAATATACAGCAATTTTACAAAATACACCAAACATTGTTAATATTATTCTTTAAAACTACCTTACTGACACCTTAAAGTTTTGCCATCCTAAATTAAAATGTTTATTAATATTCCAAATTTCATAGAAACTGCATTCAGCAGGAATTGAACCTGTAATATTTTCTATGTGATGGAAAGTTATTTATCAATAATCCTTTGTACTGAATATCCTAGGACCTCATCCCCTCTCTGGATTAAACACTGACAGATGCAATCAATGTACAGCATAGCAATACAAAAACAAGCAAATGAATAATGTTCAATAATGATGGATGAACTAAAATAACTTCAAGACTTTTCTTCTGGCAAATGTCAAATTTAAACAAAATATCAAGCACATAAGGGGGAACAGACTGAAAAAATGAATCAATAAAAATAACCTATATTTATGTGTAGAATTCCAAAGATTTATTCATATCTAATATTAACAATGCCACCAACCAGATTGATGACTCTGCTACCGGCCATTCTTCTGAGGCTGAAGTATTATTCTGCTAAAATCAGAAGCACCCAAATAATACCTCACAATATCATCATCCTTTATTACAAATTATTGTTAGATACTTTCTATATTTGTTTCAGATATAAAAATAACAAACAAACAGAAAGTTTTTTCCATGACTGAAGAAAACAAAAAAAAAAAAATCATGTCACTTATCTTTAAATTGTCTACAACTTGCTTACTTACCTTAAAAATCTCAAAACTATTTAAAGTCTGGGATTTGGAGGAAAAATGTTTACCAGTTTAAAAGATCTCAGACAAAAAAAAACATTTTATGTTGATTTTGCTTTTATTCTTTTTCTTGAGCCAATTAGTTTTGCTTTTTCAAGTAATAGACCCGTCATCAGGGCAAAGGTGAGGTTTCTTAAGACAAATTGATGCAAGAGAGGGTTTTGCCCTGTTTACTCGTGGCTGTAGCCAGAACTGAGTAGTTTCAATAAAACTCAACTGGAATTAAAATGAAAGAAATTCTTATTTACATTATTGGGACTGCGTCCACATCTTTGTTGCTATATTCACAACATTTCGGCCATTGTACACTCTGGCCTTCTTCAGGTGATTGAAATTTCAAACCAAACCTTTTATTTCGTTCACCGGGGTAGATTGTTCTAGTTCCACATGCCATGTCTCTTCCAGATGTCTCAGTTATTTGCCTTTAACTCAATTCTGCAAGTTTTGGTATTGAACTCACAACTCTTTGGGTCTAGTCACTGGATCTAACAAACGTCTTTATCCACTATGCCATGTGTCCCTGAGGACATCTGTGTATGAATTTTTGGGACTTATAAACTTAATGTCTCAGCAACTGCTTTTTTTTTACCAGTGCTCATATTGTAATTTTTCTGTTATTAATCTATAATTTTTAACCAGAGCTCATATTGCAATTTTTTTGTTGTTATTGCTTTTCTCTGGCACTCCTTATTACTGGTTCCCATATTGTATTCATTTCTATGCTTGGTCAGCTCAGGAGATTTTTGAGGCCTAACATATTATTCAGCTCAATTAACAATGTTTCAAAAATTCAACATTGTTTATTGTTAGCTGATCTCACAGTGACACAGTTTCTGATTTTCTGTCAATTCAGGCAAATTTCATTTAATTAAATACCTTCTGTTAGAGCCAATTAAAAGCTAAAACTGTTCTTATTTTTCTTCACAAACTTTTTCTTATGTGATTATCATTAACAAGTCTTCTTCATTGTAAATTGGCAAATATCCAGAATGAAATTTTTATTGATTCATTGTTAGCCATTTTGTCTACAAATGCTAAATTAATATTTTTTCTGCCTCAGCTCTGCTGCCGCAATTTCAACTCACAGCAAAAGAGGAATTTCATTTTGTATCATACATTTTCATGGGTAAAGAAAAAAAAAAACAAGATCAGAATGAAAATCAAGTACAACATTAAATTTATTTACATTATTAACACGCAGACTGTTGTCCTCATCAGTATTATGATTATCGCAACATTTTGGCTGTTCTGCTCTCTGGCCTTCATCAGGTGATTGTTGATACAGGTAATATTCAGGGAATTTCAAACTGAACCCTTTATTCAATTTCTGGGGATAGATTGTTCTCATTCTGTTATCCATGTTTCGGGATATCTCATCTTGTTCTTATTTAGTACTGAGCAAGTATTACTTGCCCTGATTCTCCCAAGTCCAAGTATACTGCCCAGCACGGGGATTGAAATCACAATAACTGCCACCAAATTCACAAACCAATGCTTTTAATCCACTAAGCTATTCAGACAGAAACCTGATTTACAGATGCACAACATTGCCTTCGCATCACTAGGATATTTATGAAGTTATCATGTCACAGAGTACAATGTTGTGTGTATAAATATATATACAGGGAGAGACGCTCTCAAAGTCCATATACCGAGAAACAAATACATTTTACTTAAACTTTGTAAGTATAAATACAGGTATATATGGATCCCATTTTGTGAGTATGTATGTGT
>OZ038478.1:1995609-2008109 GCA_964036315.1 Acanthosepion esculentum
GAAACATGATCACCAAAGTTAAGCAACATTGAGCCTGGTGAGTACCTACATAGGTGACCATCTAGGAATACCAGTTGCTGTAAGCTTGGATGTGCAGGTGGTGTAATGGATAATGGCTTGAAATTGTTAATCAGGGAGCCGAGTTCCAATTCCCATTCAGTTTGTTATATTCATTTACAGTAATTTTACTTTCTTCTTGGGAAAGGAATGAATCCACCTCTTCTCCCCTTGCTATGGGTTAATTAAGACTTCTATCACTAAACCATTTTGGTGGGAAATAATAATAAATTCCACCCAAAATTCTTACAATCTAAAAATATTTTATGACCTTTAAAGGTTGATAAGCTGTAAAAAATGAGTCAATCAAATAACTTATGTAAAAACTGAAAACAGTAATGAAAAATTTGAGACAGACACACCTTGTTGATCATTCTAAGTAAAGGCATGAATCCAGTTCTCCCTGCATTGAATCCCTTTCATGTTAAGATGGGTGAGATGGAAAAGAGTTTGTGAGTGTGACAGAAAACAAATCTCACATTTAACCCCCCAGAAAATTGCAGTAAAAAGCTGTTACCTCTGTTATTAACCTTGACAGAGCTCAATAAATTCAAATATTTATAGAGAGCATGCATAAAAAAATATTTATATGTAATCAGTATGTAACAGGGTGTGATGGATAAATATCGACATTTTATATTTTTAATTTTGCCCATGCATGTTGTTTTTGATTTTGTCGACTGCACAGTACAGTAGGGTCAGTTGGGCACTGTCTTTGAGAAAAAGAGCACCATGATGCAATTCACACCATCAGAAATTTGAAATGGTATGCTGTACTGCTTGGCATTCGCACCTCAAGCTCCAATACAAATATTTCAGTGTGTTTGGGTGTAAATCTGTGGATTTGGAAAGAATTGGATGAGTCCTTGTTGATCAATTGTAATAAAATTTCTTTGAATATACACACACATATATATATATATATATATATATATATATATATATATATATATATATATATATATATATGATGTTGGGATAAAAATTGATATTTGAAAAGTTAAGTAATCTTTTCATATAACTTTGGGTTCTCCCGTTATTGATCGACGTGGGCTGTTGACCCGAGCCTACCAGGAATTCTTTTATGACGTATGAGGGTCAGGCAACTCAGTTCCTAGGCACCGACAGCCAGACAACCTGCACATATGATTTGATTATAGTGTTGAAAGTTTTATGCAGAACCAACCACACTTTTTGAAGAGGAACGGTGGAGTAATGGATAATGGCTTGGATTGAGGAATACGCAGAGCCAAATTCGAATTCCAGTCGAATCCATTACATTCACTTACATGCTAATACCCTTGGGAATGGTATGAATCCTCTTCTCCTCCCCCCAGCTATGGGTAAATAGCAGGACAGACTGGGTTCTATAGCCTTGGATGGCAACTGGTCTAGGAGAAGGACAACTCTAAATTCAAAAACTGTGAAGGGTCGTTTAGGAACCTTGTGGCACACAGTCTACCAGGCCTCTGAATTCAAATAATATATGTGTGTGTGTGTGTGTTTGTGTGTGTGTGTTTGTGTGTGTGTAGATAAATAGGTATAGATAGTATATGTTATGGTAATTTACTCACACACACATGGACTCTCCCAGCTATAAACAGGAGCAGGTACTGCCTTTTGGAGGGGGAAGTTTCCAGCAGTCAGCTCTGACAGTTGAACTGAACATTCTTGCTGTAACACTCTCATTTGTATATGTTTGTATTACTGATTCTGTTAATATATTTAACTCAATTCCTCTCTTGTGTCTTTATTTCTGGTCCTAACAAGGACACAGCAGTATGGAAATAGATATCAACACTGCATGGTGACTGTCAGTTTCATATCTCAAGTAAATTTCAGAACATAATCACATTGAGTCATAAAACTGGCAGCCTCCATGTAGCTTTACTTCCTATGTCTACACAGTCTATAAGTTCTGTATCACTCACTGAGCACTCTTCCGTCTATAAATATATCAAATTTTAAGGAATACACACACACACATATATATATGTATGTACATATACACACTATGTCAGATTTTATTATGTAAGTCAATGTTTTGAATTGATGTTGGTAACATTTTAAGTATATACTTATATTTATATAACATTTTAAGTATATACTAATAAAATTTCAGGTTATCTGGGTTTTTTATGCGATATATTTCCAATGACTTATTTGGTTGTGTAAATTTTTTCATCCAACTCGAGGGTTGTTCATCGTATTATAGATAAATATATAGATTAATATAAATTAATATCAATTAATCTATATAATAGTTTACACAGTTAATTTCAGATAGATAAAGATTGCCATGGGTCGTAAGAAAAAGACAACTGCAAAAGAGAAACAAGATATTGTGAGAGTGAAAGAAAATTCTGGAAATTTTAATAAATTTGAACTGAGATCAAAGAACAAGGAAAAAGGAATTGACAAGAAAAAAAGAAAAACTAGAATTAGAAATGTCTGAAACAGATTTGAAAAAAATTTTTAAAAAGGTTTTTAAGCAAGAAAAATATGTTGACCAGCAAGAACGTATCTGGAAAAGTTGATGTTGTAAATTTAAAGAGAAAGAAAAGATTCAAAATCTTAAGAAAATTGGCTAAAGGTAGGAAAGCCTCCAAACTATAAACATCTCAAAATAGAAATGGGAATATCAGAAGAAGAAATAAATGAAAACTCTTAATTGCAATTGTCACATCATTATATGTGTGCATGTGTGTGCGTATGACAGAGAATGTGGATGTAGGTATATCAACAAGTCAGCAGTCTAATGGTGAATGATACATTTTATAACATTAAAGAACTATATGCCAGACAACAGCTATATTGATCCACTTATTTATATGGCTTTTTAATAACAGCCATGATTGATAACATGAAAATTACATACTTTCATGTTAGATTTAATATATTTTGTATTGTGTGATACTATTTTTTCACTGTAAAAAAAAAAGATCAGAAAATACATCTTGCTAATTTATGAGATTCAAATATTTTCAGACTTGTTTTCCTGAACATGTCCTTTTAGTATAACTAACAAATATTTTTCTTTCTTAACCTTATTCCAAGCTTCTCTTCAGAACGGAAATGTTTTCTTTTTTTTTCAGATTTCGAGGAAATAAGCAAAAGAATTATTAACAATTCAAAGGTGGATACATATTTGGAAACAATATTTGCATTGATTGAGAGAAATTCAATTTTTCATCGAGACTTTCAAACAAGCAGGACCACCATCCATGTTTATTCACACTGACATTTTACAAATAAAATCTCAGCTTTTATCTTAAATTTCAATTTCAATCAGAATATCTCAGTGAATTTCAACAAAGTTAATCCAAGTCAAATAAGAATCTGGCATTGATAAGAAACAGAAAAACTTCATGAATGTAAATAAAAGAATAGTTTGGAAATTTCTTTCAACTCTGTCTTCCATCATTTGAAGCTCAACCCCAGGATGTACGTATATCTTTGAAAGAAACAGAGATGTCTATATATTTGAGAGCACAGATGCAAGCGGGTATTTTCTTAGATGAAAAGAACTAAAGAAAAAAAAAACATAAATATAGCCAAGGAAATTACTTCAATGTTATTTTTTACATCAAATTCGGAACATTATGACTGTAAGTGGCTTTTTCATTCAATACATAAAATTGGGCTCTTTGTCATATTCTGAGGATAAGTTTCATTTTTTACTTACCAATTAGTTACAGGCATGTTTATTTAAGTTACTTTTAACTCGGGTCAGTTTTATTAAATCAAAATTTAATTCATCTCTTTTTCAAATAAAATATAGATGGTTTTGCAGGTTGCAATAGGTAAGTGTATATATAGTTATCACAATGGTCAATTTATCAGACAGATAACTTCTTGACATTCTCAATCTAGGTAAATGATCCAATCATGTGGCAACATTGGAAAAAGTCTGAAAACCCTACCCCACAGATTGACCCAAGCCTTATGAGTGAAACGGACAAAACTGTTGTGAAGCCATCAAAGCTAACAAAATCCCAAATCATCATATGTAGAAGGTGTTGTTCAACTACTTATCATGTTAGATTATATGTCCTCTTCCAGAAATTCTAAGATTTGCTCAGAGTCTGTAATTGCAGCATAAACCACAGGTTAGCTCTATTGGTATGAAGAAACACAAATGTATCTGAATGGATGTTTGCAACAGGGATTAGCTAGCCAATGTAGACATAAGGAGCCAGGCATTTATATATATATATATATAAGATAATCCTTAAGAGCCAAGCAAACCTACCTAGGTTTCACCTAAACGGATCTTCAGAGTAAAGCCAACTGAAAAGGAAAATTATAGAACATAATTTATTGCTAAAACCAAAAATAACCATAACCATGTTACAAAAAAATATTTAAAAAAAAAGAAAAACAACGGGGGGGGGGGGTATGTACTTTATTGAACAACCAACAACAAAAAAATAAATAAATAAATCTATTCTAATAACCAGATTTTTCTATGCCTACACCTACTAAGAATTTCCGATTTTTGGTTCAATAAATTTTTAGGTTCCTTGTAGTTAGCGATAACTAGTTTTTCCTCCATACATAGAGAACAGAACTTATCACCTTCCTTATATTTATAACATGTTTTTAATATTTCCCATTTCAAAATGGGGTCCTTATTATCTTCTTGTTTGATCTTCTATACATATGTGGACAGGGTAGTACTATGTTTATAGGTTTCACTATTGAAACTACTGAGGTGGTTGTAATATCGTTATTTGAAACTATTCTGGGTGGATCCTATGTAAACTTTACGGTTCTTATCAATATTGTTCAATTTATTTCTGTATATTTTTACTTGATAGGCCACGCACTCTTGTTGGCACCATATATATATATATATATATATATATATATATATATTATACTAATAGTAATACCTGGTTAGTTAAAAAAACCTTGGATAGCACAACTTGCGAGTATATCAAAACACAAATTGGTACCCAAGGAAAAAATTGGGAAAAAATAGAAAGAACTAGAAACATCAGGGCAAAATAAATCGAGTGCCTTAAGTTTTTAGTAAAAAAATAGAAAAAAAAGCCAAGCAAGTAATAAAGCTAAAACATCGAGTGCTCAATATGCTAAGTAGTGCAGGAATAAATAAAATAAATCCTACCTAGGTTTCACCTAAATGAATCTTCAGGGTAATCTATTACCCTAAAGATCCATTTAGGTGAAACGTGTGTGTATATATATGTGTGTGTGTGTATATATAAAATAAATCCTAAAGAGCCAGGAACACAACTATACTTAAACATGAAAACAACAAACAAAAACTAAAAATCCTTGAAGCTATATACATAAAACAGTTGAAACCTAACCTGAACAAAATAAACTATGAAATCTCCACAAATATTCTTAAATGCCTATAATTGGTAACAAAAGCCATTGATTTATACCAACGGCTTCCCATACTTAATACTTCTCGTTTTCACTCTCGCGTGGTCATGTGTGATGTCACGAGCTGCGATGTGATTTTCGCTTCTGCGCCTCATATATACGAGTTTGCCGTTGCTTTGAAATTTTTCATGCAACAAAAACAGACTATCATTATTGTTTTGTTCGTGTATTGTTTGATATATTGAAATGTAAGTGTCATCTTTGATAATGTCTTAAGTAAGCCGAAAGCTTAGATAGGATTAAAAAATATGTATCAATATTGTGATTTTCTTTCTTCTTTTAATGATAATGTTATTAAGCTTATCAGATGATATGAAAAGAATTTACATAAAATAAATAGACAAAACTTGTCTATATTATTTAATGAAACAGGCATCAACATATATATATATATATATATATATATATATATATATATATATATATATGCACACACACAAACAGAAATACCCAGTTTTGTCTCATTTCTAAATATTCAAAATGAATACAATCATATTAATTCATGTTATTTTTTTATAAACTGCTTTAGAAAATATTCTGACAATTTTTGGTCATGAAGTCTTATTTCCAAACAATGAAGAAAATAGTTCCTTTTTACCATTATAAAAATTCACATCATCAGGGAGAGGTTGCAGGATCACTGTGCATTTGAACACTTCGCCAGTTCCCACCAGATTTCTGACTTGAAAACTGGTGAGTTTTGAGCAAGTAGACCTGACAGAACCCATCCATCCCTCTCCAGGTCAAACTACAGCTAATGACCTCCAATTTGAAGGCTCACCTTGGTCATGGACACATGGTCTTTGATTCCATTGTGGGAACCCACTGCCCTGGCTGTTGACTTCAGTCTCAGAAGATCCCTGCTCAGTGATGCTGTGTCATCTATACCTATGGAAACCCTTTTTTTTTTTTAGTATTTCACCCCATCTAGGACTAGTTCACAGAGGGTTACACAGAGCGAAGGTGAGAGGAAAACTGTGGATAGGAGGAATGTGGAAAGGATAAAAGATGAATGGAGGATCAAGGCAACAGAAGATGGCGATTAACATTGCATTTAAAGTTTTGAAGTTTGTAGTTATCAGGGAAGCAAATAAACCAAAGTGAATTCCACAGACAGGAAGTGCAAATAAAGAAACTGTTGGAATAAAAGTCTACTCTCATTGTGCTAGACACCCTATCAGAAGATATATCTGCCCTTTCAGTGGTCTTTATTTTAATCTTGTTGGATATCTAGCCACCAGTCTCACCAGAAAAGCCTGGTAGGGGAACCAGTTTAGTCATTGATAATTCAATGCAATCATAAAGTATTCTGACATAATCACAAGACAGTATTTACATTAGTCAGACTATTGTCCTCATCTTTGTCGCCATATTTGTCACAACGTTTCGGCCGTTGTACGCTCCGGCCTTCAACCACCTGAAGAAGGCCGAAACGTTGTGACAAATATGGCGACAAAGATGAGGACAATAGTCCGACTAATGTAAATACTGTACATAATACCTCATCTCAGAAATATAGACAGATAATCACAAGAATAGAAAAACATAAATATAGAAACTAAAATGGATTTGTAATCATTTTTTATCTTCTGGGGTGAAAAATGTTTTAATTTATATAATTGCCCAATGTGAATACTTTTTAATTAAGAGTTTTTATTCAGTGTTTATTGTCTCATTTGCTCATATTGATGCATTCCCCAAGTGCAAGGCAAACACAGATTATCAGAATTTGAAATCAGTTCATTGCTGATTTTAGTTCCCTATATGTTGCTATCTTCTCATCTTACAGCAGCGTCTCTCATTTGTAATCTTCAGAAATGTTGACACAGATGTCTACAATTAGAGTGCTTACAGTTTATATGGCTTCATGTAAAAAAAAAAAAATGTCTTCTTTTGCACTTTGGCAAGAAATAACAACTAACCCTCAGAGACTAATTTTTACTACACTGGATAGACACACTATTTACATTATTCAAACTATTATCTTCATCTTTGTCGCCATATTTATTTGTAATAAATATGGCGACAAAGATGAGGACAATAGTCTGAATAATGTAAATAGTGTACATAATAACTTATCTCAGAAATATAGACAGATACTGTATAGACACATACAGGCAAACAACTGCTCGGGTTATAGCAATAGATTTATTGAAATACTTATATGCAAAGGTATATGAATAACTTTCATCAACAATGACAATGGCTCTTTGTTGCCACTGTTTTGGCATTGCAGTTATTGGGAAATGTTTGTCCAAATTCAGACTCAGCAACTCTACTCTGTCAAGCATTATGGTCGACCAATAATGAAATGAATGCAGGCACAAGTGGAGCCTTAATGCTGCTCCATGACAGGAATTTTAAACTGAGTGGACAAGGTTAAATAAAAAATAAATGACAGAACTGTCCAACAAACTGAATTGACAAAGTTTACAATAACAAGAAAAAGAAAAGATCAGGGCCAAAAATAATCTAAAGCAAGCAAACAATATATGCAAGGTAAATATATGCAAAGGTAAATTACAGAAATAAGACAAAGCAATAATAATATGGCAAAAAGTTCACAAAGTAAGAATTGGAGTTAACACACAAAAGCAAATCCGGTTCAGTGAATATAGCATTCTGACTTCAAGACAAGACAGACCGGGACTAAGTTGGATGAAACTGAGAACTAGCCTATTTTAATGGCTAGGAAAAAATCCCAGAATGCATTTATGTGCTTCTGCCTATCAATTCAGGAGAGAAAATTATTTTGCAGTCATTCCTAAATAGGATTGGAACTAACAAACCCTTTACCAATTTCATTCTTATAGCACTTTATATATAATATAATATAATTTCAAATCTCTGTTACTTAATTCAAAGTGTTTAAAAAGCTTGCAAAACTTCCATGTTAAAAATGCTCTTGATTTTGCAATCCTGTTTCATTTAAGCAGAGAATTACTGATGGAAATGCAGTTCATTAATTTTTTTTCCATTGAATCATGAGGAACATGCAAACATTGTAGTAAGTGCCTTACAATGATCAGATGGCACATGTGGAGTATCTGTGCATCGTCCTGTGTTGGTTAATCTGCATTATTTTGAATCACTATTGCAATTTGGTTATCACCAGCAACTGCAGGCCTGCCAGATTGTTTTGGTCTTACAGATCAAAATTTCCACTTTTGAACCTCACAAACCAATTATGAAGAGTTTTCTCAGCTATGGCACCATCTCTATAAATGACACAAATCTTTTTTGCTGTTTGTACAGCAGTTTTCCCTTCCAAAAATAAAAGAGCAACAAATGACAAAAAGGCATCTCATTTAGTTTTATTTTCATTTTTAATACACAATCATTTAAATTTCACAATCAACACTCAAATCATACAGAAATATTTTTTTAGAATATGTGTATATGTAATCATTTTCAGTTACGTGTGAAATGAAATCACATGTTCAGACGCCACCTATTAAAAAATGCTACAACTTTTCTTTCAACCCAAAAGATTCTTTTTATATACTTGCATTCTGTTTTCAATTATGGTGATGTTTAATTTACTGAAGGCCAGACTTGCAAGCTTATATAAATATCTCCATCTAAATTTAAAGAGATTCAACATTACCATTTGTTTATCAAGTATGTATCACAATACCATGGCTACACTCTCTACAGAAAGGAATACATATATATATATATAAAAACACAAGTACTTTCATTAAACACTGACTAGGAACTTTTGTTTAACTTTTTTATTATATTACTCTTGTATGAATACAAGTGTCTTCTGTTCTGGGCTCAAAGTGGGGGTAAGAATTGTCCAAAGGTTTGTTGATTCCAAGTGCTTTTTGTGTTACAATAATAAATGGTGTGTAAGTGCAAATTATAAATACTAGAAAAGTTGCTGAAAATAGAGGCATCCTTAATTTTAAAATATGGCCAGAACATTGTGGCTGTGTTTATAATTGATTTTATTAAGAGTAGGCTTGTGTATTTTGTTTATAATAAGAGCTATCATTTTCAAACGCTTTTTTTTCTTGCAGTTGGGGGGAATGTTTATATTCTCAATGAATATGTTACAGATTAAGGTTGGTACAATTCCATGCTGGTATAAATGTTTAACAAATATGTATTAAAGAGTGGGATTGCTACTCAAATACACAACTATATATGCATATATATATATATATATGTCTGATGATCACAAAAAGCATGAAACCCAGGGTCACGAACTAATATCTATACAACTGAATATGTTATCTCTGTCACTGATATTGAGCACTTTCCACTAAGTACTCCACATATAATATATATATATATATATATAGTTTACAAAAAACTAGGTAATCTGTATGGGTAGACCCAAGGAGGATAAAATCCAGAGAGCTCAATGTAAATCAGAGCTAATAATTTAAATAAAAATAAAAACAGACCACTTTAAGGTTCCATGTAATAAATTATTTCACCACAGCCCTTTTAAAGGACCGCGGATCATCAGACTTTACTTCCAAAGGTTGAAACGAAAAATCTTTGGAAGTAAAGACTGATGATCTGCGGTCCTTTAAAAGGGATGTGGTGAAATAATTTATTACATGGAACCTTAAAGTGGTCTGTTTTATTTTTATTTAAAATATATATATATATATATATATATATATATATACACATATATATATGATAAAATTATTTGGTAATCCATATGGATAATTCCAAAGAGGATATAGATCCAGAGAGAGCTCAATGTAAGAACAGAACAAATGATAACTAAGAAAGCGGAGACTTTAGAAACCCATGGTAATATTATATTTTGCAAACTGATGTTTCGGTTTCGCTTAATCAAACAATAAATGAATTTAAAATTTTACCAGGCACAAAACGAAATATTTAAACATAAATTATGTTTTAAAATATAGATTCAAAAAAGGGGGAAGGAAAAAGAAAGAAAGAGAAAGGGGGACAAACAGAGATATGCATGTCAGTGAGACATAGCGGGAGAGGGTAAACATAGAAGATGAAACAGTAGTGGTTGAGAGTAGACAGGTTGACCTCTTTTCAAAAGTATTTTGGGAAGTGTAGTAGAGAGAGTATCTTCAAAGGGGAACAGGAAATAAACAAAGGAAAGAGGAAGAAAAAAGGGAAAACTTGAGAAATGATTTGAAACTGTTATTCTTCGTTGTTTAAAATTGAATATATTTGAGAACTTTCTTTTCAAGTAGTTATTTGTATCTGCGTAATTTTAAAAAACATGTGATTAATAAAAAGTAGAAAAATTAATAATTTTAAATATATATATAAATATATGATAGAAATTGTAAGGAGGATTTGATAATTATAATTAAGTAATTCGTTGAGTCTGAAATCTCAACAGAATGCAGAAAGCACTGGACAGCCATTTCGTCCTATATTTGGTACTCATCAGCAGTGCGCATCCACTACCGAGAATTGAAACCTTGACAGTTAGGTTGTCAAGCAAACACCATATGCACTGCTGATGAGTCCCAAATATAGGACGAAACGGCCGTCCAGTGCTTTCTGCATTCTGTTGAGGTTTCTTTCAGACTCAATGAATTACTTATATATATATGATTTAATTAAAAAACAAACAACCTTAAGGGTCCATTGATTATATTTTGTCCCTAGGAAAGTGATTTTTTTCCTGGTTTCACACTTTAAACATAAAAGAAAATAGTTTAAAATCTACATATTATTATTTTTATATTTTTCTTTTATGTATGGAAATGTGATCTGAGAAACCCAGGAAAAAAACACCTTCCTGTTGAAATAAAATATAATCAATGGACCCTTAAAGGTTATCTGTCTTTTAATTAAATAAATATTTGCTCTGGTATGATTATTTACATAAGGACTATTATCCTCATCTTTGTTGTTATTTTGCTGTTACTTTGTTTCAAAGTGATGTCACCCAAACATTATAATCACAATGTTACAGTGAGTTATTATCCGACAGAATTAAAGTGTTGGTTCTTGAATTTGGTGATAAAATTGTGAGTGCAATCCCTGGACAGGACAGTGTGTACCTGCATGGGGAAACAGGGTGAGCAATAAGGGATCAGTTCTAAAAATAAAAAGTATACCTGACATCCCAAGACATGGCAGTGGAATGAGAATCATCTCTTCCTGTAGATCAGAGAATGGGTTCAGTTTGGAATTTCCTCTAGGCTACCCAGATTGATATACACACCCAATGAAGGCTGATGATAGAGTTTGTCTGATGATCACAAAGCCATGAATCCCAGGGTCACAAACTCATATCCATACAACCAAATATATTAGCTCTATCACTGATATTGAGCAATTTGCAATACAATAAGCACTGAACATATAAAATAAAATATATATATATATATATATATATATATATATATATATATATGCAGAAATATAGTCTTAAAGTGTGCTATATTTATGGGGTAAAGTGCTCAATATCAGAGATAGAGCGTGTATAAATATAAAAGTGGACATGGAAGTCAGCACTTAGAGGCGACAGTCTGTTTCATGCTAGTGCAATCGCCTGACGATTGCACTAGCATGAAACAGACTGTCGCCTCTAAGTGCTGACTTCCATGTCCACTTTTATATTTATATTTTTATATATATATATATATATATATATATATATAGATAGATAGATAGATAGATAGATAGATATATTAAGAAATATACATAATATATAGAAATTAAATATATAATAGAAAGCACAACTCTGAGTGTCATATGTTCTGCATTCGTCAGGTGCACCTGACAAATGAAGAACAAATGAAACTCAGAGTCATGTGGTGTAAGATATTACATATATTTCTTAATATATTAAATAGCTCTGTTATTTAACATTCAACACTGTTTTTTCTTAACTATATATATATATATATATAATGTGTGTGTGTGTGTGTGTATTTGTATACAAATGCTTACTTGTATACCTACCTATATTTACCCATTTGCTTATATATATATATATATATATATATATATACGCACACAAACACACACACATATATATATGACAATTGCATCTTGCATGAAAC
>OZ038478.1:2013109-2073109 GCA_964036315.1 Acanthosepion esculentum
ATATTGGAATAGCATAAAAAGCGGGGTGCCAGCAGCACCAAGCATCAAGGAGTCATTCGGCAGACTGCGTGTAATAGAGTTGGATGCATGGATTGACAGATGGACAAAGAGGAAGTCGAAGTAGGCACGACTGAGTTGGTGTCTGTTTCACAACCGCCCAGTCTAACGGCTGAGAAAGGGAGTCATGCAATCCATTTCCTTGAGGCAACCGAAGAAGAAAAAAAAATAGCTGGCCTTCTGGCGAGTGACACACTGCACTACTCCCCATCATTTCTTCTTTTCTTTTTCCTACAGTATGAGTTATTAATTCCTGAATAGTTCACTATTGTGGCTTTGCACCAGACATTTTTACTGCACAAATATGAACAGATTTTTCTTATATCAGACGTACTAACCAAAAATTGACTTACATTTTCTTGTTTATTATTTCAGTCAGTTAAGTGATAGACGTTTATCGTGTCACTTTCGATTCATGACTGACTAGGCAGTAAGTTGCTGTTTCTTTCTGGGGTAGACTGGTTGCAAACCAAGGCTATAGGACCCAGTCTGCCCTGCTTTTTCACCCATAGTTTAGAGGAGAAGAGATGGATTCAAACCTTTCACAAAGGTATTTGTGCATAAATGAAAGTAATTTGATGCCTCATTCCAAGCCGATAGACATTTACACTATATGTGGCACATTTATTACTTCATCGTCATCATCATCATGTCAAGAATTCTGCTTGGATTCTCCTGACTCATTCCTTCCATCTCTGTCAGACATCGCTGTCAGCAGGTCCTCCAGATGGCATCCAGAGTCATCTACAAGTTGGTCAATGTAGGTATAAAAAGGTCTTCCAACCGAACATTTGCAGCGCAATGGGTTCCATAGGAGAGTGTCACTCACAAGTTCTGACATACTTCTCCAGGAGTGACCATCTAGCTGAAGCCTTCTCTCTCTTAGGGTAACTGAGATTAGGAGGATGTTGTCCATACAAGCATTTCTTTGTTGGGTGTTTCTTCCAGCTAATGTCCAATGCAACTTGTAACATCCTTATGCATGTTCCATCAAGTGATGCTTCTTGGTGTTTCATCAGTGTCCATGTTGTTGAGCCATATAGCAAGACAGATTCTACCGGGTCTTCAAAGAAGTTCCTCTTAAGATTCTTATGATTTACTGATTATTAAATTGAAGTAAAAATTAGTAAACATAACAATTTATCATCTACCTTGTCTTCACAATACAAATAAAAACAATTATAATAAATTAAAACAATATAACTGCATATATATATATATATATAAATTAAAACAATATAACTGCATATATATATATATATATATATATATATATATATATATATATAAGGAAAATGAATAAAAAGGTGGACAAAAATTCTGTATAATGCGGCTAGGACGACTTCATGTTTTTGTTGATGGAATTATATGTATAGGAGGTGGGGGGGGGCATATATATAAACATAAGTATCAGTTACAATTATGTACCAAGAAGAAATGCTGAAGATGTGGGAATACTGCAATTTTATATATATATATATATATATATATATATATATATATATATATATATATATATATATTGTGTGTGTGTGTGTGTGTCCAGGCTCTTAGAAAATTTCACCTTTCTTGTCAGATCTTGTGTTATCTCAGCTTTTTTATCACTTTTCTTATAAAATGGGATAAAATAAGGAAAGTGATAAAAACACTAGACGTCATGTCTGGATAGAAAGAAAAAAAAACAAGAAACATCATCCTTTTCTTCCAACAACCTGTCCTCTATCCAGCAAACAGAAAGCTTACAAGGACCACAAGTTAATCCTACAATGTGAACGATGCAAGATGAAGTGGAGGAACATGGCTTCTGATATTCAACAAGCCTCCTGCACTAAAAACTCTAAATTGTCCCATTCATTGATACATCAAGTCTTTGGCCCAACCAACATCTTCAATTACCCCTCTGAAGTCAAAAGACAATGCTAATAGCATCAAAGAACCAGAAGAAATACTTCAATGATGGAAAGAGCATTTCACAGATCTATTTGATAATACTTCTTCTGTCAATTACGACATTATAGAGAGCCTACCACAGTGTGACATTGTACACCATATGAATCATCAACTTACTCTTCACAAAATCAGACAGGTAATCAAACAAATTAACTCTGGTAAAGCACCTGGTCTAGATAGCATTCCGGTTGAATTACTGAAGTTTGGAAGTCAGAACGTGATGGAAATGGTAACTAATCTCATTATCGATTTTTGAAATGGGACCCTTGTTCCACAAGCCTGGGTCTCCCTATACAAAGGGAAAGGTGAAAAATCAATATATGGTAACTATTGAGGTATCACTTTGTTGGAGGCTGTTGGGAAGGTTCTTGTGAGAATATTACTTAATAGGCTGGAAGAAGATATCTGTCCTGTAGCTATCCCAGAATCGCAGAGTGGTTTTAGGGGTGGAAGAGAGACAATTGACATGATCTTCTCTGCACAACAGATTCAAGAGAAATATATTGAGCAGAACATGCCCCTTTATCAGGTATTTGTATATTTGACAAAGGCATTCGACACTGTTAGCCAGGATACTTTCTGGACAGTACTCAGAAAGGTAGGATGTCCACCAGGGTTTGTAGAAATCATCAAGCAGCAGCACAGGAATATAAGAGCCTGGGTTACATTCAATGGACAACTCTCAGGGGAAATTTCTATTGACAATGGCATAAAGCAGGGCAATATCCCTGCTCTCAGGCTTTTCTCTATTTTCTTTTGTTGTGCGACTTGCGCATGCTTTCCAAGATTGTTATGAAGGCATCCATTTGTGATTCAGAACCACTGGAAGGGTTTTTGATCTGAGAAAACTTTCCAAGCTTTGATTAGAGAGCTACTCTATGCAGACGATGCTGACTTCATAGCTCAGACAGAGTATGCAACATATTATGGACCATTTCTCATCCTCATCTGCAGCATTTGGTTTAATGATAAGCCTCACAAAAACCAAGGTCATGTTTACCCCTGCCCCTGGAGAGCCATATATCGAGCCCAAACATCTTTGTTCATGGAATAAGATTAGGGGTAGTTGAGAAGTTTGTTTACCTTGGCAGCACTATTACAAGAGATGGCTCACTCGATGCCGAAATATATCTATCCAGAAAGCTTCTATGGATTTTGGAAAGCTGGAAAGGAGAGTATGGTCAGCTCATGACATCACCAACCATACCAAGGTATGTGTGTATAGAGCTTGCATTCTGACAGTTCTTCTATACACCTCTGAAACTTGGTCAGAGCTCAGCAAACATATAAAAATACTTGAGCATTTCCAGCATAAATGCCTGAGATGCATATTGAATATCAAATGGGAAAGCAGAACTCCTGTTACTGATGTTCTAGCCAAAGCCAATTGCCAAAACATAGAGACTCTTGTGACATCTTCCCATATGCGATGGACAGAACACATAATCCAAATGAAGGATAGTAGACTCCTAAAACGATTGTTTTATGGTATGCAGAGTATCGGAAAGCATCCTCATCATAAACCAAGGAAAAGATACAAGAACTGTACCAAGAACAACCAAAAAAAATTTGCATTTGACCTGAACCATGGGGAAGAGTTGGCCCTAGATAGAACTGGATGGAGAATTCAAATAAGAGACAGGTGTCAACTCTTTGAAGAATGTTGTTTGGAACACAAGTGGATGAAGGGACAACTTTGAATGGGTGATAACCATGGACTTGACAAGGGTGTCAAGGGCTGGACATGTGATTTCTGTCAGCACATACTTCTTTCAAAGGCTGGCTGGTTGAATCATGTGAAGTCACATAAAGAAAAAATCATTCTTAAGATTCGCCAGACAGAGAGTGTCACAGCCTTCACACTGTATGACAAGGTATGCACAACCATCTCCGAACTGAAAAGGCATATGGTGGAACACAGGAATCAGGCACAGTGGTATGAATCCATCAAGGTTGTGGCAAGTATATTGTTCATCTGTGACTTGTGTAACAAGTCATGCAAGTCTGCAGCCGGCCTAGCAAGTCACATTCAGGGTCATGCACAAGAGGTGGGGAGCAAACGTGATTAGGCGGCCATAATCTGTGAAGATGAGGCAGATCATATATGTATGTTGTTATGGGACCTTACCTTTTATGACAGAGTGAACTCTTCCTGACACTATGAATACTGCGCCTCTCAAGAGAGGGACAAGACGGAATTGAGTCAAGCCAATAGTAGTTCACTCCAAACCAGACTGACAGTCATACTAACACCTTCAACATCTTGTATTGTTATTCTGTGTAATATATCTTTGTTATTTATACTCTTGTGTTCGTGTTGTTCTTCCTTGGTCCTAACCTTGGACCATAACAATGGCGACGAGGATATTGGACCATTATATATATATATATATATATATATATATATATATATATGATACCAAAGCTTAAATGGTAAATACTTATATATACATATGTTTATATATATATGCACACATGCATGCATACACATATTTATATACGTTCACTGGGTTATTATTTTGTTTTTTAATTGGGTTTGGTGCTGTAAGTATTAATTGCAGGAGGTTAGATTTATAATTAAGTTTATTTATTATTGTTAGAAGTTATGTGCCTATGTCTCTAATTATATGTCTATGCATGCTCACAAGTCCACGTCTATTCACACCTAGATATATAGACATATATATATAGGCATACATAAAAACATATAAGTACATGTACATTTAAGTCTGTGCTTTGTTAATAATAGACTATGTGAAGTTATTTAAGCCTGAAGTTATTTTTAATATCATTTTTACACATACATATATGTATATAGATATATATATAGTACACACTCCTACACACACGCACACAGAGACTGCACCCACGCAAGTATATGTAATTGGTAAGTTGTGTATGTAATTAAAATAAGTGTCTGATTATATCACATGTTATTGTTTATTTAATGTTTAATTTTTATTTAATGATTAGTAGTTTATTTGTTTTTGCCTTGGTTTTATATATTGAGGTATAATTATGGGGTCAAGGTTTTTCATTTTTTGGTGTTTGTTTATGTGTGCGTGTGTGTGTGTGTGTGTGCATGCATATCCACATGTACATGTACACACACATGTATATGTGTGTACTTTAACATTTCTTTGTTTATTTGTTTATTAATAAATTAAATTTATATTATATTTGTTTCTTTTATTTAAAGTTTTTTTATTTTTAGTCAGTGCTTAGATGGCAAAGTAAATATTTATTTATATGCCTACACTTACCCATTATTTCAGTTCTCTTGTCTGAGAGTTTATTTTTAAACTTAAGTTTTTAAAACTAATTATTGCTAATTTTTCCTCTAAGCATAATTTACAATTTTTGGTCTTAATACTTTATGGGTCTCTGCTCATTTTCCCATTTGATTGTGGTGGGGATATTGTTACTTTTTTGGCTCTATATATATTTTGATAGGGTCATATATATATATATATATATATATATATATATATATATATATATATGTGTGTGTGTGTGTGTGTGTGTGTAATTTGGCAGCAACTTTTCTTTTAAACATGTGTTGAATGTCAAAGACAACATAGTCCTGCATATTCTCTTTTGAAAATATGAGAAAATTAAAAAGAGAATATGCAGGACTATGTTGTCTTTGACATTCAACACAACATATATATATATATATATATATATATACACACACACATACATACATACATATATATATACATACAAAAACACACACACATATATATATAGACAGAGAGACCTCTACAGAGACAATGATCTCTTAATCTTAAGAAACTGTAACAGACAAGAACAAGACAAAAGCAGAAAAGTAATCATAAAAGTTTTCCATAATAAAAGATATAAAAACAAAAACCTAAAAGAAGTAGATTTCCTTGATGTCACTTGTGGCCATGTTCATAGTTGATGTTATGGAGTTTTTCCTTTTTTATTAAAATATGTGCTATGTTTGGAAAATAATAATAATAATAATAATAATAATAAACATTCCTACCACTCCAAATACATAGAGAAAAACCTACATATTCAGTTAAAAAATAATACAAAAAAAAACTTCAAAATAATCACTAATAAAATAGCCAAAGGTGCTTGGATTTACCAAACATTTGGATAGTTTATACACACTTTATGACCAGAAAAGAAACGAGAACATGGACACAAGAAAAATATATATATATATATATATATATATATATATATATATATATATATATGACAAAGTGGAAAAAAGTCTTCCACTTTGCCATACAATTTCCCCAAAAGTTTTCTTTGTATATAATAGACTCTCCCGTCCGTTTCCACATATGAGGATCTGACAGCTTAGTTGATTCAGTTATGAAATTTTGTGTGATAATCCTAAGTGGCATTTAAGACCTGCTAGTGATTTCCAAAGGAGACTGCATATGGAGGAAAAGTGAGGATTGTGGGATGAGATCACTGTTAGATTGGCTGACCTTTTAGATCTTGCTCTCTCTTCTTGAAGACGATTCAGACAAGCATATTGAAAACTGCTGAGTCCACTAAAACACATAGATCTCCAATTTTGCTCGCTCCAAGGCTAAGCGCTCAAGGGTGTTACAAGCTGACAAGTTGCTCTTCAGCTTGTCTTTGTATCTTAGCTATGGCGTCCTACATTCCTGTAGCCCTAATCTAACTGGCTGTACATTAGGATCTTGGGTATCCTGTCATCAGACATTCTCAAGACATGACCAGTCCACCATAACTGAGACTGTATGAGAAATGTATGACATATATACACACACACACACACACATTGGGTGTAACAGCAAAATCGTCCAAATCATCTAACAGCATGGGATAATTGTCCATCCCACAAAATATTTAATACCTAAGAAAAAGTACTAAATTAACTGAGTTTCTTTTTTCCAGGTTTTTAGATACAACATTTAACCATGTGTACACCATTTGTCATAAGCATGACTGAAAAACCCTTTAAGTTATTTAGCTAGAAAGACAACAGGTTAAAATCATTCTATGTCAGCCATATTATGTCTTCCCAACTGAGTAGTGGTGAGAGGAAAAAGATTATTCAGGCCTTCAGTAATGATACCAAAATTCATACTCTGGCTTCCATATTCAAGAACCATCAAGAAAATGGTGAATAAGTAGAGAGAAAAACTGATTCAGACATTCACAACCAGGAGAGGGATCGTCATTTCAACTTAGAGCTAAATACATACTTATTGTTCAAAGTAGAGTCAAATAGTGATAGAAAAAACTCAGAGAATTCCAGTAAGATATCTTTAATCATTTCTAAGATACAACGGTTCAAAGCTTAATCGAACAATTGGACAATTTTGCTGTTACACACACTGTATGTACATATATATATATAAGCAAACATTGAAGTCAACACTCTGAGGCGACAGACTGTTTCATGCTGGACGCAATCATCAGGTGGCCTGCTGATTATGTTTAGCATGAAACAGACTGTCGGCTCTAAGTGTTGACTTCAATGTTCACTTTTATATTTAGAAACGCTCTATCTCTGATATTAAGCACTTTATTCCATAAGTATAGCACACCTTAAAACTATATTTCTTCATATATATATATATATATATATATATATATATTATATATATATATATGGGGGGGGGGAGAAGCAGAAATACCTCCCAGGATAATGCTAAGACATTAGCTAGATGAAAACACCGTTGTCAGTAATGTCTTATTGTTATGTAGGAGGTATTTCTGCTTCATTCTGGATATATAATATATATTTGTAAATCTGTATTATCAATCACCTAAGTTATAAATTTTATTTGTATTAATCATATATATATATATATATATATATATATATATATATATATATATATATATAGGCGGCACGGTGGAGTAATGGATAACGGCTTGGATTGAGGAATCGGAGAGCCGAGTTCGAATTCCAGTCGAATCCATTACATTCACTTACGTGCTAACACCCTTGGGAAAGGTGTGAATCCTCTGCTTCTCCCTCCAACTATGGGTAAATAGCAGGACAGACTGGGTTCTATAGCCTTGGATGGCAACTGGTCTAGGAGAAGGTCAACTCTGAATTCAAAACCTGCGGAGGGTCGTTTGGGGACCTTGTGGCATCCGTTGCACCAGATCCCTGTATTCGTCCCTCCAAAAAGTGTGGATGGCCCTGCACAAAGCCTTTACCACTATAATCAAATCCTGTGTAGGTGTCGGGCTTTCAGTTTCTGGGACCTGATCTGTCTGATCCTCATACGTCGAGTTCGACAGGAGAGTCCATCATATATATATATATATATATATATATATAGAGAGAGAGAGAGATAATATTAGTGGTAAATATACACATACATATGCAATCATATATCTAAAATATACATACATACATACACACACATATATATATATATATATATATATATATATATATATATATATATGTGTGTATAAAAAATAATTCCAAGAGGATAGAATCCAGGTAGAACTCAATGTCCAGGACAGAGTAAGGATAAAATAAAAAGGCTTAAACATTGTAAATTTATGATTCCACTGGAATAAATTATGATCATGAAATATTAGTGTTTAAGCCTTTTTATTATAAAGATATATATATATATATATAAAGTATGAAAGATTCAAGACTAAAAGACTAAATGTATAAATGAGTTTTTCTTTCCTCTACAGTATGCATAAATATAGAGAAATCCAGAGGAATGCGAGATACGATATACAAATTGAAAGATATCTGTAGAAGTTATATTGCATAAGTAATGTTGCTGTGTGTATTAAGAGAGACAAACAGAAAAATGTCATGTCACAATATCTACAAATATCCTACCTTTCCGAGATAATGTTATTCAGGTCATCTCGTGGTGTGCTATATTAAGACAGAACGAGACAAGTTAAATCGAAAAGCCACATCCATTAATTGACAAAACTACAGACTGCAAAGAAAAAAGAAAAATAACCATCTGATTTTGTTTCTCTTTTTTTTTTCGGATTTTGATTCCGTCATCACAAAAGAAACGACATTTCCTATAAACAGAAAAATAATCTCATAAATGTGATGATGTTAAATTTTCGATATTTGACCTTGTCATTTATAGTGTTATTTGACAGCCTCCAGTTGCTCTCAAAATATGTTACAAATTGAAGATACTAAAATCTAACAAGGACCAAAATTTAACAATCAAAGAATTCTTTTAGTAGACGACAGAAAATGCAAAACTGAAAACTGAAATCTGAAGATGCATTGGAAGAGTAAACCACCTTTTTTACTATAAATGAAATCTTGCTAACCTCTTGCTATATCATATCACTATTTTCACAGCAAATGTTCCAACAAGCTACATTCCATAGTTCTCCAAGTTCAGACTTTTACATCTAGGACCTGTCATGCCCCCCTCCACACAGGATTCATCCTCATTCTCTTCATATTCCATTAGTAAGGAGGAAGTTCTATTCAGACAGATTTTTCCTCAGAATTGTTAAATTGTGGAACAGACACGCACCAGGAATCTTCCTTGATCACTACAATCTTAACCCCGTCAAATCTAGGGTCAACTATTCTACATATCCTCATAATATGAACTTCTTACTTCCTCCCATTATGTCCTTAAGACAACTGAATTCAGTAAGCCTCTACCTTCAATGGCTCTTGGGCCTTGTATTGGTTGAACAATAACTTAAAAAAAGAGAATCCTTGAGTAAACTGAAAATAAGCAAGAAAGAATTTAGTCCTCAGATTTAAGATAAATTTGATTAAAAACTTTATGTAATTCGTTCCCTGTCAAGGCTGACTATGATGGTAACAGAATTTTGTTATTTTTGCCAGAGTAAGCAAGATAGTTAAAACAGAATACTTCCCCTGAGCTATAGCAGTGATAAGATAAAATTTCTGATTGAATTCCTGGGATGAGCAGAATTTACATTATTTTTTTAAATTTTTAATCATTTCACCCCAAGCAAGGCAATAAAGCCACTAAGATGCAAGGGGATCACAGGGAGTGAATGAGAATGAGAAGACATTATTGGAAAGAGGTGAGGAAAAGGACAATTAAGGAACAAGATTCAGGAATATGATTGAAGTTGCATTTAAATTTTTGAAGATTGAGGTTGATGGTTTTATCTAGTTTTTTCAACAGTAAAATGGTGAGACCTAATTGCCAATCTAGTAGCACATTTAAAGTCATGCAGTCAAGGCACTAAGGAGAGAAGCTTGTATAAACAATTGCTATGAAAGTATTTGCAGAAAAGATAGAGGGAAGCCCCATCACATCAGTGAGAAAGTGACTGAAGTCAAAATATCTGATCAGGGTCAATTACATTACAGACCCTTCTTTGAATTTTGTCAAGATTCCTGGGACATCAGCAGGAGCACCAAACCAGATATGGTAACAGTATTCAAGACACAGACAAATGGTAGATTTATAAATGTGTTATAGGGATTCTGCCGAGAAGAATTGTCTGGCAGTGAACCAACTTTCGTAACAGTAAACCTAACAATTGATTCAATATAATCACACTACTCCATATAATTTGGAGTAGGCTAAATTATAATCCACAGATATCACAGCCCTTGAGCCTGTAGAGAAGACCAACAGGCCAAACTCTGTTGAACACTGTTCTTATCTAAAGCTTGATAGACAAATTCGGTCATAGCTGTTAAACACATCAGTGGCAGACCTGGAAGCCATATTGAAAGGAAGTCATGTGAAGCAAGATGCTTTACCAATTTAGTAATACTTTGCTAAAAAGAGGTAAGAGACTAATAGGGTGATAAATGCTTCCTTAAAGACAGGAACTCCAGAGAAGGACTTTCAACAAATTGGAAAGCAAGAAGTATCAAGTTATTTATTTTAAAGTTTGGAGAGAACAGGAATCAATTCAGGAGTGTATTTCTTTTGGACATCTCATCTTCAAGTCTTGTGCGGATCTAGTTTAGGAAAAACAGCATAAACCATGAACAAAGTTCTGTTCATATCATTCTGTAGAGAAACTCTGTTCTAGGGGAAAAATCAGGCTGCAATACTCATGATGAGTTGAGAGTGGAATTGGAAGAGAATTTCCAGACAAAGCACTGTTTATCTGCAGGAAATGACGATACTTCAAATTGATTAAAGAGAGGACGGACTGGCGATTTTCTCCTGTTCGATACAATCTTGCATTGACGCCAGAACCTCTTTGTTGTTGTGGCAGACGTGATGAGGCAGAACCTGGGACGAGCACAACTGGTTGCGACTTGCCTTGTCCCTGCCAAAAAAGAGCCCGTATTTGCTTAGCATGTAAAGCTACTGCAGTTGAAATGAAGGAGAAAAAAAGCACTTACCACTCTGCCGTAATCTGTCCTCGGCCAGATAATGTAAAAGAATAAGGGGGGACTTGCATTGCATTTTTATGCAATGAAGATGCAATGCATTATGGGACAGGGACGCAATGAATTATGGGATCGCATGAAGACGCAAGGGATTATGGGTATATGGACAAATATAAAAGCAATTAATTTTTCCCAGTGAGGGGTTCTTGGAGTGACATTCACGGTTGGCGGCTGGAAAAGTCTGCTAGTGCGATTTTGAGACAGAACTCAAGAAGGAACGACTCGAGGTTGGAATACCAGTTGGGAAAGCTTGAATTTACTCGCTGGTTGCTGTTTTCTTTTTATTTTCACCACAGTTGTTAATAATAACAACAAAGATAAGGACATTCGTCCAAATGTAAATAATATAAAAAATGTAAAGATAGGCTTATAATAGGATAATGTGAAGCTGGTTGATTTGTTTCTGTAACAACATATGGGGTCATTTAATGACAAAATTTAATTTTCTTAGGAGTTTTGGTAATTTTTTTTTACTATTAAAATATATTGCTGGTATTTTCACTATAAAAATGTATTTTTATACTTTCATTGTGTTTTGATACCAGTTTCGGTGTTTACTATTTGCCCACAGCTGGGATGCTGACAGGTGCTACCACTACGGGTCAATTAAGAGGTGGTTCCACACTCCTCAACCTCCACCACTGGTCGGAGGCCTTTTGCTGTCAGATGTACTTTATTGTCATATCCAGGATGGGATAATCTGAAGTACAAGTATAAGTTTTTTTCCACCAATTTAAAATGAACAAAAACAGCCATTGCTAAAAATATCAACTTCACCTTGACACCAACTGAGAGGTAAAGCGGAAAAAATCTGTACATGATGAAGAATATCACAAGAAATATATTTGAAAATCCATGCAGTAACTGACAAACATTTTAATGAAATTACTGAAAACTCTAGTCACTCTATTTTATGATTTCAGACGCAAGGGGTTACAAAGAGTTGGAGTGAGAGCAAATAGGAGTGATAGAGGAAAGGATGAAGAGAAGGATAGGGGATAGATCAGGGCATCTGGAGACGTCGATTGACATTACATTTGAATAGTTGGAGATTATAGCTATCAGGAAACAAGAAAAGGGGAGGGAGTTCCACAGTCGAGAAGTGCAAGACATGAAGCTATTGAAGTTGAAGAGACGGCTACATTTAACAGTTTTGACAGTGAAAGGATGTGAGTGAGATGCCAGCCTAATAGAACGCTTAAATTCATGAAGTTTAGGAACCAGCGAAAGCAGCTCATCGAAGCAGTTACCATGAAAGTATTTGTAAAAAAAGACAGAGGGAGGCAACGGCACATCTGTGAGAGAGCGGCTGCAGATGAGATGCCAGATCAGGGCCAATTATGTTGCATATCTGTCTTTGGATTTTATCAAGAACCTTGAGGCAAACAGAAGGGGTTCCAGACCATATATGTCAGCAATACTCCATGCAAGCGTGAATGGTTGATCTGTAGATTTGAAGGATAGACTCTGGTGAGAAAAACTTCCTGGCTCGGCACATGGAGCCAACTTTCCTTGCCATGGACGAAGCTATTGATTCAATGCATTTGTTCCATCTCAGGTCAGCAGTCAATGTGAGACCGAATAGTTGCAAAGAGGTGCTCTCGTGGAGTTGAGCGTCACACATTCTAATTGGGGGGGGGGTTCTCTCTGGTGAGTAATAGAGAGCAGTTTTGTTTTTGAGGCGTTAAAGTTAACCAGCCAATTCCTGTCCCAGTTCACAACCGATTGGTGGTCCTTTTCAAGACAGACAACACAGCAAAACTCTGCTTGACTCTTACATCCCAAATCACCGGCAATCAAGCTCGAACTATCGCCAAAAACCATATTACAATGACAGACGTGAAATAACTCAATGATTGACATTTGGAGAATATTGCAATATGATAAACATCACCAGAATCAAGGTGATCAAATATTACAACATAAATTCTGGAAGGAGTTTTCTTGTTAGATGCCAAATGAAATCAGACAGAAGATAAGAAGACTATTTATTCAGGTCACTCAGAGATAAAGAGAGACAAAGGAAAAACAAATTTATAATTTAGGAGGAGAGACCAAAATCAAAATCCTGCAGTACACTTGTAATGCATACATTTTCTTACTCCCCCAACATTGTGCGATTTTCCATTTGGGAAACATCTGTTCATTCATTCATTCATTTTCTTTCACTCTCAGTCGGCAAAAACAATAAAGGATATATATTTTTATATATTGTTTGCAGCAAGTTTATAAAACAAGTTAAATCCAGTTTCAGAAGACAATATCTTTGTAAGGTTCTACAAGAATGAGTGACAATTAAAGGACAACGTTTGCTGCCAGTGAAAATGACTAATGTTTGCTTCGACATCCAACACCTGTTTGATTCTGACAATGTCATAACATGGATAATGTAACTAGAATAGTGATGCAAAAAGCAACAAAATTGCAGGTGACAAAGTAATAAATATGTCACAGTTGGTTATATTACTGTGTAACAAACTTCAAAGGTACTAAGACCATGCCAGAACAAACATCACAGCAAGATATATGGTATATAAGTCAGCAAGCACTTAACAAATTAGAATACAGCTTAAAAAATTTTTAAATTCAATATATAAATAATTAATGTATATTATTTCATTACTAGTTTTATTGTCTTATAAAAAATCTCAATTTTTGAATGCGGGTAAACAGATGATGTCTATGCTGTATTTTAAAGCAACTTCATCATTGATCACTGATGGTTAACCACTTCTTAGGTTTCTATTTTAAGGGTCAAGTCACCATTAAAACCCATCCTGGGTATGACGATAAACTACATCCACGTCCTGGGTAAGATGGTAAACTACATGCAGAAGCGGGGCCTATGATCAGGTGGTTTTGAGAAGCATAGAACCACCTCTTAATTGCTGGTGTTCCCAGGTCCATCTTGGCCCAGGGTGGTGGCACCTGTTAGGGTCCCAGGTATGGGCAAATAGTTAACCACCAAACTGGGGTTAAAACACTATGAAAATGTAAAGAGGTTTTAATACCAGAAATACTTTGTAAAAAAAAAATTATTACCAGCAATACATTTTTGAAAACAAAATATATTACCAGCTATACATATCTGAAAAAAAAATTACCTGCTATACTTTTTTGAAAAAAACATTACCAGAAAAAAAATTTTGTTGGCATTAAATAACCCATTGAGGTTGATAAGCCATAAAACAAAACATTGAAAACTATTTTGGGCTGGTATTGTTTCATTTGCTTCCATTTCCCAAATTCTGTGAGCAGCTTAATAATGTCTCAAAATTAGTAGAGATTCAATACTTGTAAACACCACTGAAACATCAGTAACAAAGTACAGAGGAAAAGTATTGGTATTGATGACATATAACATTAGTGGATATCTAGTGGCGTCCAAAATAGGATCTAGATGTTTACATAGCTTTGGAGTAAAGGTCTAAAAAGAAAACATGGTTCTCAGACACCCCTAATCCACACACAAATATAAAAGAGAAAAAGTAAAAAAAAAAAAAGATTGATTCATCTCCTGAAGGAAGTATAAAGTCAGTCAACATGGCACCAGAACAATCTTTAGGTTATGGGATCAACCAACTAATCTATCAATAAACAGACAGACTCTATTTAAGATGTGCCTGGTATCAAGTAGCAGCAGCAGCAACCTAACCCTAGTCCTGATTATCTGAAAGATGTTGATACTTTGTTGGAAAGGAAGAAAGAACGAACTTCAACTAGATTGTTGCTTTGTTACTTACAGATCTCTTCAGTGGATTCTTGTCAATTTCATTGGAAGGAAAGGATTTGCAAGAAGAGGAGAAAATTACAAGAGAAACAAACAGTAAAAACATATTTGTGAAGTCAAAGAAAAAATTCTATATAATTTAGAACTCCATGCACAATGGAATATAAGTGCATACGTATGTGTACACATCTCTGTTTATGTCAATATATGTATGTAGAGGTTTATCCTTTGTTTCCTGTTTAGGTTTCTGGTTCCTTCAAAAGCTTTCTTGTTTTGTTTCACTTCTGGTGGCCCCCTTGTATCTTGGTGGAATTATCTCCTTCCTTCGGTTGGTGCCTCTTATTCTGTAACCATCTACCTTGAGTGGCTCTTGGGTCTTGTACAGGTGAACATCATTGTAAAAAAAAAAATGTCCATATGTGTGTGTGAAGTAGGAGGGATTTTCTGAAGGGATCAGCTTCTAAATCCTCTAAATCGAGTCCTTTTGGATGACCCTCACTTGGTTTGTCCTCTAGGCTAAATGCCTCAGTTTTGAAATGGAAAATCTATCTCCTGTAACTTTTTCACTCAAAGCATCAACCCTATAAGCACGTTGGATGTATTTTGCTGCTGCACTTGCATTGACACCTTTATGAAACATTTCTAATGTGTTCTTTAGATGGGACGAACATAGGAGGAAAGTTCCAAATTATATTATAAACTAGCTTAAAAGTTGCCCTATCAGGTGGCATTTAAACTAGCCACTGTGGAGGGCTCTGAATTGAGCCTTTGGTTTGTTCAGGAGTTTGCATGATCACAGCATTGGAGGTTTTCATTTGCATGGAAATTTCTTTTCCTTGCTGCAGCCTTGGCACTTTTGATTTCAATCTGGTCCTCTGTTAGCACAGATTTCTTTTTGCGATGCATACTGCTGCCATATGCGACTGCATTTAAATATTGCATTAATATTTAAACTTAACTTTTAAAAGTTCAATGATAATTCTTTTTCTGCCACTTTATTTAAAGACAATTTGATATAGGTAGGTCCTTACTTTCTGTACAAACAATTATTTTTATTTCATGGGTGACTTTCATTGGACTTTGCAATTAATTTTCGATTATTCCCAGATTTATTTCCAAGTTATAAAAATAATGGTACAAAAAAATTTGTCACCAAAAACAATCGCAGGTCATATTACAAGGTCATATATGCAACATGACCCTGTTATCTATACAAAATGCTCACCTTAATGAACCTGAATTAAATATGGCAGGCAAATCAGGAGATTTAAAAATAATAAAATATTATCTAAAGAGCTGAAATAACAATCAGACTTTATTATGTTTTATTCGCCTCACAAAATCTGTACAGGCCTCTATCTATTTATGAAAACGTAGGCTAACCCTGGGAATAGGGCCACAGCTGCACTACACTAGGTGTTGCTTTTATGATTTCTGTAGCAAGTAAGATTTTATATAATAGTGTTACCCAACTGGTTTTCAAGTCAATGTTGATCTTTTCTAGACTGGTTATCAATGATGGCTAGAACACCCAGTCTGAACTTCTATTAATTCTTAGCTGGGGGTGGTTTCACAAGGATTTATATTCTCACTTCAGACGAGGCAGTTAATCCCAAATTTAGAATTTAAATAATTAAAAATATAAAAAATCTGATATTAAAATTTATGAAGGTCATGTTTCCTTAATTTTATTGTTCTGTTTTATTATGACATTTTGGCCATGTCTTCCTCAGGTACCTGTGATGGGCTTTCAAATGTGGAATCATGCTTTCAGGGTTCATACTAATTGACATTCTCAAACACAATACACATTCAAAGAAGGCTGGAGGGTAAGTGTGTTTGTGTGTGTGTGTCTGTATGTGAATATTATATAGACTGAAATATGAAACTAAACTCAACTCCCAACCCCTGAAATAGATTCTGACAATTTAGCCAGGTTTAATGAATGAACTAGACTGAGAATTCCTTTTCTTTTTTTTTTTTTAATGCCAAAAGAATCTATGATGTTTGCATAAACATTGGTAGCTTTAACACATTGGCTCCCAAACGATCCACCAGAGGGTCATGGTGGTATGTCTTCAAAACCCACACAACTTCCAATTTCTTTTCAATGAGGATTGCTGGGAATGGGAGGCTATGAATGATTGCTTATGAGATCAATATACACCAGAACCATATTTTTTAATATAGAAAAAAAAGAGTTAGTGTCAATGCAATAATTGTATATTGTGAATTTTCCAATGACCCATGGGGAGGTTGTGTGGGACTCTGGGTTGTAAAATGGACTCAGATACAGAATGGCATACGAGTGGGTTGTGGGAAATAAATTCTACCCATGATATCCTTGCTCAATATGAAACAACATTAAAACAAAGTCACTTGTACCAAAATTAATTAAGATATAGCTTTGGGACCTGGGGGCAATAAGGGAAAGGAGCCAACGTCTTAATATATTTGGGTGGTAATGGGTTAATATAACATTGTATAGGACTTGAAAAATGTTCATAGCATTTTTCAATATGAGGCATTTGAAGACATCATTTCATATTCCGAAAAATGAGATAAAAGTCAGTATGATTCATGCATGAATTGTAGATTTTAAATGTTATTTTATGTTAAAAGTAAAAAATGGAAGCAAATAAAATGTGATGACCTCTTATTTCCAGAATATCTTGTTGTGCCATTTGGCCTTTCCAGAAATAAAATGGCATTACTTAAGGTGTGTTTATATCAAATTCAATACAGCCATGGCAAAAAAAAATGAATTGTCAACATAATCAACTTATATGCAACAATATCTCAGTAGATGTTATATTTTAGCACATCATGACGGCCATATTGGAAAATAGATGCCATATTGGAAATTCAAGTGATAAATAATTTTTATCAAAATGTAATACAAAATAAATATTACAGCAAATTTGCATCATCAACGGAACAACGGAATAGATTATCTGTTCTACTCTCAGAAACAAGTGATAAATGAATGGCTATAAATGTCTTTAAAATTAATGCAAAAAAACAAAACAAAAGTTCTTTAGCAATAGTAAAAATAACTGAAATTTATATCTATATGTAAGTTGATATATTTGGAAACAGGCTATATGTGTATGAATGGAGTTTTGCCTTTATTTGTCTCTGCATATATCAAGTATATTAGTTTGTGTATGTCTCATATATATATATATATATATTATATATATATATATATATATATATATATATATATATATATATATATATATATATATATTAATTAAATAATTAAGAAAGAGAGAAACTGAAAGTCCCATGATTATAATTTGGTCTATTGTTTCATTGATCTCTCTGGATTACATCCTCTTTGGAATTATCCATACAGAATACCAAACACTTCATTACCTTACTATATATATATATATATATATATATATATATATATATATAGAGAGAGAGAGAGAGAGAGAGAGAGAAGAGACAAACCACAAACATTTTTGGTTATAATTTGGATTATTTTTAAATATATATTATACTTTATTTTCCATATTTTTGCTACATGTGTTTTGGGTCTTGCAATCTTCAGCAGGCGAAAAGTGGTTTTGTTTCCACATTATTTAAAGGAATTCATTTTTCCTTGGTTTCCGATGCTTAACCATTGTCTTTTGTGTTTAGTAGTAATCCAAATTTTCTTGGAATTGTGCAGAAAATATTCTTATATGCTGCTAATAAGGGGTAATAAAACAATTAGGATCGGCCAGAAAAAGGGGCAAAGGAAGGAGGTCTTTGTTCTTACCGTTGTATCTTTTTAAACCTACACAAAAATGGAGATAGCTTTAAAAAGATACAGTCAGATCAAATATGAACAAGCAATTTTCTTTGTGTGTATGAAAGAACAGATGTGACAAAAATCTACATTAAATATGTTGCAATTACAAATAAAACATGGTTTCTGAGTCCAAATCACATATATGATTATCCCTGTGTCAATATTTATCAATATTAGGTAAGTCATTAAAATGAATTATACAATGATCTTTTATGAACTATATCTCTTCAGGACGATGGCGATCATGGCTCTCCACTACATCCTGTCCTTTTTTTGTGTTTTTTTGCTATATCGACTAATTCCTGTTCTATCAACCATTTACACAAACTTTTTAGGTAGGTCATGTGCTTCTTGAACCTCTTGCCTTCAATATGTCTTGTGAGTGTCAAATTTTCTAAGCCCTCTTTCCTCATTATGCACCCTAGAAAATTTCAACTATCTCCTTCTGATGCTACAAATTGTACAGCGGCTTCTTGGAAAATTTCATTTCTATAGCTTTTAATTATCATGCTTAACCAATTTTTAAAATTTTTCCCAGTAATTTTAATTTTCAGTATCTGTCTATATTTCTGAGATGAGGTATTATGTACACTATTTACATTATTCGGACCATTGTCCTCATCTTTGTCACCATATTTATTACAACGTTTCGGCCATTGTATGCTCCGTTTTTTTTCAGGAGGTTGGAATGTTGAACTGAACCCTAGACTGTTCTAGTTCCACGTGCCATGTTTAATGGATGTCAGTTATCAGTTATCTCCTGTTAATTCCCACTGCCTTAACCGGGTACTGAACTTACACTCTTGGGGTCTTGTCACTGTGGATCTAATTAATGCCTTTATCCACTGTGCCATGTGTCCTTGAGGACATCTGTGTATGAATTTCTGGGTATTATAAACCTAATGTCTTCAGCAACCATTTTTACCAGTGCTCATATTGCAATTTTTGCTGTTATCATTCCATGTTTTTTACCAGAGCTCATATTTCAATTTTTGTTGGTATCATCGCTTTTCTCTGGCACTCCTTGTTCCCATATTGTATTCATTTCTATACTTGGTTGCCTCAGGAGATTTTTATGGCCTAGCATATGTGCCGATTCCTTAAGTTTACAAATTTTCCAATGGTGTTCTTTGTCTATGATCTCAACCTGATCCCACAGAGGTCGGTGATCTCCCTTCTCTCGCCATATGTGGTCAACCATGCCTGATTTTTCAACTTCCCCTCGTGTTACAGGTTCCTGGTGTTCTTGAAGCCTTACCTTAAGGGGGAGAGTGGACTGTCTCCCCTTTATATTTCTTTCTGCAACTGCACGAGATAGACATTCCTTTTGAATTTGTTGGAGCCACAAGTTGTGAGTTCAATACCTAGCTACAAAAACTTGGAGGGTTGAGTTAAAGGGAGATAACCGAGACATATGGAAGAGACAATGGCATGTGGAACTAGAACAATCTACCCCAGTGTTGAGTCTTGACTCAATGTTGAATCTCGCCTAATGCATGGAATAATAATGCAACACAAAATGTACTTAGAACAAGAATGTATTATAACAAGAAAGTGTACACAATAAGTACATATAGTATTTCTGTATATTCTGGGAAGACGTTCCTGGAGAATGTGTTGACTAGTCGCAGTCGATCAGAGTCTCTAGTTGGATCTCGTGATTCCACTTCCTTCTCTCTCGTCTTCCGGTATCAACCATTATTTATATAGTTGGTAGTCACCTATGCAGATTAGGTGGATCCCACCACAACACCCAGTGAACAAAATAAAGGGTTCAATTTGAAATTCCTATCACCTGAAGAAGGCTGGAGTATACAACAGCTGAAACATTGTGAATATGGTAACAAAGACGAGGACAAAAATTGAAACAATGTAAATAATGATTTTATTCTTTAATTATTCATTTTCAAATCGATCAGATGAGAAAAATATAAAATCCAGAGTCAGACAACTTTTTATAAAGAAATATGTTGATCTAATTTTTAAAGGAGAGTATAAAGAATATCAAAAGTAGAGAAACAAGAAACGTTTCCACTATTTTCCCCAAGAAAACCTGGCAGTTCACAGATAATAAACAAAAGTCAATCTGTTGGAAGCCATTATCACCTACACTCTAAAGGGATATGCCATTAAATAAATGATTAAAAATAAACACTGTTTTATTTTTGTTTTGATTTTTAAAGAAATCTCGCAAGGAATCAAACATATGACAGAGGCAAGTATGCGAATGTTTAAATCATGATGCCAGCAGCTGTTAAAAAACAAAATTCATGTAAGTTTTAAGTGACAGCATCAGACATTTTATTTACAATGTAAACAAAATATATTGCAGACTTTGCATAAAATTGAAAGCAGGAGATTGTATTTTTCTAATGTAGTTAAATCTATTTTGAGTGGGACCTTTATCTCAATTGACCCAGAGGGGGAGACAGTTTATGTTCCATGCAAAAGTGGACTATTGTTATATTAAAAAAAAAAAAGAAGAAGAGAATTTAAGAAGACAGAAGATGATTGACATTGCATTTAAATTTTTAAAGATCAAACTTGACTGTGTAGAAAGAAGCTGAAAGAGAACTCCACAAAGAAGAAGTACAAGAAAAGAAACTGTTAGCATAGAACTTATACTTACATTTATCTATTTTTAGTGTAAAATAACATCTTGTTGCTAGTTTAGTATTGAACTTAAATTCATAGTTTTGTTACCACAGAGAAAAGTTTATCAGAACATTTAGCATGAAAGTATTTATAGAAAAGGGTTAGGAAAGCTACATTACAGCAGTGGGGAAGTGACTGAAGCTGAGATGCCAGGTCAGGACCAAGAAAATTGCAGATTCTTTTTAGATTTTATCAAGTATTTCTAAATATATAGCAAGAGCACAAGACCATATAGGGCAGCAATATTCGGAGGATGGAAGAATGGTAGACTTGTAAATATGTAAGATAGATTCTGGTGAGAAAAATTGTCTAGCCCGACACAGTGAACTAACTTTCTAACAGCAGACCAAGCAATCGATTCAATATAATCTTTCCACTTCATGTCAGTGGAAAACATTAGCTGGCAAAGGTGGAACATGTCACTCTTCTTGAGGTTAGCACTAGCCATGCTGGTGGAAGGTAGAAAGGGTTCTCTCAGCTGATTAATGGAGAACATTTTGTTCTGTCAGCATTAAAATTAAGGAGCCATTCCTTGCCCCAGTTAACAACAGATTATAGGTCATTTTTTAGATCAGCTGCCAATTTAATCTTTTCGAACCTATTAATAATAGTAATAAATAGTTGTGTTATCAACATAGATACCAAGTTGAGAAGTGATGACATCAGGAAGGCCGCTGATAAAAATTAGGAAAAAACGTAGGTCAAATGAACAGCTGCATTAATGCAAAAAGATCTAGAAGAGTGGCAACTCAATAAGAAAGACTGAATCAGTTAAAAAATTAATCCAAAATTAACATAACCTTTCAACTTGTGAAGAAGACCAATATGACTGACCAATATGTCAAATGCCTTGATATCCAAAGTAACAGCCCGAGCTTCATCTATACTTGATAGACTCTTTCAGCAGTAATGTTTAATACATCAGCAGTTGACCTACAGAAGCGAAACCCATATTGCTTAACTGAAAGAAGACCCTGCGAGATGAGATGCTTAACCAATTCAAAGTTGATTAGAGCCTCTAGTACTTTGCCAAAAAAAGGTAGAAGGCTAATAGGATGAAATTAGGATCAGATGGTTCACCCAAGTTCTTAAAGACTGGAACTACAGAAGAGGATTTCCAACAAGTAGGAAAGCAAGAAGCAGCATACCATTTATTGTAGAGTTTAGAGAGAACAAAAGACAGTTCAGGAGCCCACTTCTTAAGGACTATTGCAGGGATACCATCAAGTGTACATACTTTGAGATGACAGCAGAAAACATGGATGGAATTGTATGTATATCACTCAATAGGGACTCACTTCTAAAGAAACAATAGATGAGTCAAGATTAAGTGAATAACCAAAGTTGTTATTAAAGTGTCCAAATATTTCTAGGACTATACATATACATGTTAATGAATTCCTATAAACAAATTCAGATATTTATATATATATATATATATATATATACAAGTAGATGTTTTCTTACCAGAGATTCATAGACATGTGTAAGGTTCAAATGTGTGTATCTATAAAATGTGTATATATATATCACGAGGCTGGCATCCCGCTCCCACCCCTACACTGTGGAAACTGTTAGATGAAGACGTCTCTTCTACTCCAATAGCTTCATGTCTCGCACATCTCGCCTATGGAACTCCCTTCCCTATTACTGTTTCCCTGACAAATACAATCTCCAACGGTTTAAGTGTAGTGTCAATCGACATCTCCAGTTGACTTGATCTATCCACTTCCCTTCTCCACATCCTTTCATTTTTCATTCCTATCTGCTCTCGCTCCAAATCTTCTGTAACCCCCTTGCCTTGATTGACCCACTGTCTTTCTCTTTCTCCACATCCTCTCCTTTACCACTCCTATCTGCTCTTCCTCCAACCCCTTGCGTGATAGTGGCCTCCGGCCTTGCTTGGGGTGATATGCTTAAAAAAAAAACCCAAAAAACCTGTCTTTTACTGTGTCTTTCATAACTAGGAATTTTTGCTGTTCAGCTAGAGCAGTTTAAGTTTGAAGTCAGCCCACCCAAAAATCAATATTAGTAAGAACATTTGGGTGCAACTGAAGCACACCTCCACATGGGGGATTAACAATTTAAATGGTGGGGGGTCCTGAAAAGGGAACTGAATAATAATAAATAATATTATTGTAATAATTTAAACTAATTATTTTTATTAAAGTTTTTATGAAAAATGTATATCAAAGAACAGATGGTAAATAGTAGAACATTGGTGAGGGTTATAATGGACAGGAAGTAGTGGAGAGCCATTGTCGCTAACAATTTTGAACTCAAAATTGGCACTGAAGAATTATCTATCAAACTAAAGAGATTTCTCCAAAATTGCATGAAAACTGTGGAAATGCATAAACAACATCTGATCATACACAGACATACATAGATACACACACATACATAGATACACACACATATTTTGAGAATTTTATATATATATATAAAAACGAGTGTGTCTGTATATAATGTGTGTGTGTGTGTGTGCACACTCACATGCACACAAAGAAAAAGCTTCAGTGATATCGAAGTTTTATAATTGGCTGCTGTTTTTCGAAGAAAAAAGATGAGGAATTCTTTTTTTTTTCTTTACTCTTATTTTCAGAAGCCTGGATATGTTGGGGGTCTATGAACGATATTGACAAATCGTAGATTCTCATGAATAGATATTGTTCCTTATAATAATAATAATAATAAAAACACCCAGATGAAGAAGAGTCTAGAATATTCTTTATTCCTTTCAATTTATTGCTTTTGCCAACAAACAACAAAAAAACTTGAAGACAAATAGAAAACGCTTGTATTCAGAAGTTGGTTTTAAAAATATAAAATATTTTCCCCTTGACAAATAAAAGATTTACATGAATAATTTGTTTCACATCTCCTAATGCTTATATATATATATATATATATATATATATATATATATATATATATATATATAAAATGAAAAAAGAGCTATTGAGGGAATACTGGTAGTTAAAATAATGAATATTAACTTTAAAAGGTTCATGAAAAAAATAAAAATTGTTTTTATATGCAAGTGTGTTGCATGTGATGATATTAAAAGATGAAGGAAAACTTGGAAAATTTTTTTGGGTGACACTGAGGGAGCAAGTCATTTCTTTTCTCCTCCATATGGAGAAAATCTTTTATCTATAAAAAAAGATGCAGGAAGAAATGAACTGGAAGTTTTCTGTTATTGCTTTTAACAGAGTGAAATAAATGGAGAAAACACTGCAGAGGAATACAAAGAGAAAAATAAAAGCTGATTAAAAGAAAATGGTTAAAAATAAATTAACTGAAAAGGTGATGATCACAAACCGAAATATTTTGAGATATTTTTCTTTCTTTTCCAAACAATCTTTACACAAAAGAAGTCATCTGACCAAGTCATGTGTAAGTCTGATAGATTTGCCAAATAAAGGTACGACACAAAAATCTATAGATATTTAAATTAAAATCATTTCAAATTTACATACACAGACACTGCCTCACATGGCAAAAGGTTTTATTTAAAAGAAAATTTAAGAATTGTCAGATTTGATTGACAGACTTATTTTTTAAGAATTATCAACCCCTTGTAGGTTATTTAAAACTAAAATATATTTTGAAATGTAAGAATGATTCTATTTTTTTTATACTTGACAATTTTTTTTAAAGATAACATTGATTTTTCCAGATACAGGTTCTACTATTTAACCCATAGCTGAAGGGGTGAACAGATGAAGAAATGTCATGCATTCCTTCTTTGTTCTTCTCTGACTTCCAACCAATTCCAAAGACATTAAATGATTAGCAAACTTTGTGTGATTATTGACTGTTAAAACTGTTATCTTAACATTAATTCATGACAGTTTTTTAAATAATTATTTCATTATGTTACTTTTTCATATAAAAATCTATTTGCTGTATAATAAAAATGTAAATAAAACCAAAAATAAGGTTGTTTATTTTCCACCGAATTGGTCAACATTTATCTACAATAAACACAAATTCTGTTGATTTTTATGATCATAGTTCTCATGATGAATATTAATCAGCATTCAAAGTGTTTTCTAAAAATATACAACTTGACCATATTGGTAGATATGAGAATGTTAGCATATAGTGACAAATATCAAAATCTGCCATTTTGAATTTGGCCCAATTCAGTAAAAGACTTCTAACTCAGGCCACAGTCAAAAGTCCACAACAAAATTTTGTACATATCTTGCCACATAGCAGACAGATTTGTTATCAAATTTTAAAAAAAAAATGAAAGATACATTTTGAGAAATTAAAGTTCAAAGGTTAAGGTCAAGATCAAATCTTATTTGACATTTAAACAAAAAAATGAATAGATCACCTTTTTAAATCTATCCAAGTACTTTAAAATTATATATGTATATAATTTAGCTTTGTGGGTGAAAAAACAACTGAGATATTGATATTTAAACTTGGCAACTATTTTCCAAAATTCACCTTTTTGGCAAGGGTCAAAGGGTCATATTTCAGGAACCCTTTGACCTACAGATGTAAAATAGGTACCATTCAATTTCTATCATGAAGCTCTTTGAGTGTACCAAATTTGAAAAAAAATGTGTCAATGATGTTGATTTGACAGAGAATGACTGAACTGTAAGTTCTATGCTAACAGTTTCTTTTCTCACACTTCTCACTTGTGGAACTTCTGGCTCCTTGTTTTCCAACCAAGTTTAATGTGCAGAAATTTAAATGCAATGATAATTGCTATCTATTGTCCTCCTGATCACTATTCTTTTGTTCTAATTCTTCCACACCACCCAGTAACCCCTTGTGTCTTAGTGGCTTTATTGCCTTTCTTTGGGTGAACTTGATTAAAAAAAGATATGCTTGTTTGGCTGGCTGAGAATTTGTCAACACTATCTTGGATATGTTTCGAGAGTGCATCTGTAAAGGAACAAAATAAATAAAAAGACAAGAGGAAAAATTATTCTTAGCCAACAAAAAAAAAATAGATCTTGAATATTACTCACTTACTTTTGTTTTACCAGAATTTGAATTATGGCATTTTGTGTCCTCCACATCTTCTGACTGACCTTTGAACCACCTGATGAATATTCATGAACATTCTCAAATTTAAAAGTTTTGATAAAACCAATGACGTCCTTGACCTTGTATATAAACACATGCAACAAAATAAATCTTACTTCTACCTTGATAAAGTCCCTCAGAGGACAAAACACATCAGGTAAGAATAGTTTTTCCTCTTGTCTTTTTATTCATATATAAATAAATATATATATATTAGTAACCAAAATGTATTATCACTATCATAGTCAAATTGTTCTATTTTCTTGCTTCTTGTGCTGACTGTTGTTCAGCATCTACAAACACATTAAATATCTACATATATAAGATGCCATGTAAAGACCAACAAAAGTTCTTTGGCAAGAATATTTTTGCTTATTTTTTATATTTTGAACCATTTTTTTGATTCCTGGTACATATTGAAATATAAATTGTCTGCTGTCTGAGTATTTTTCAACTTTTATAAATCAAAGAACTGTGTTTTTGTGTTATGTTGCCTTCACTGTTTTTTCCAATATTATAAGAGTCAGGTTTTTTAAATATTACGTCTTCACATGACAGTTTTTGTTTATGTCTTATTAGTTATGAAATCTACACACAAACGAGGCGAGGTTCTAAAAAGTTTTCAACCCAACCAAAAATGTGTTAAAAAAATATTTTGATGTTTGATCATTTGGTCAAAATTCAGTAAGTGGGCTTCCAGTTCCTCCTAAGACTCTTTGGTAAAGCGAATCGAGTCCTCTCAGTCACTGTGTGTTTATCGAAAAAATAAATACCCTAAAATTCAGCTTCATCCCTGCCATGCGCCAACGGCTTAGGGGTTGAATCTCTGACTGACCCCGGGTTTTGATCCTAGCTAGAGGCAACCAGACATCTAGCCACACTGAAGAGCTGTGATACAGCGAAACAGTCTGTCTGTGGATGACTATATATATATATATACTAGCGGTATAACCCGTCTTCAACCAGGTATTTCATTACTGGGAATTTTTGCTGTTCAATTGGAGCAGTTTAAGTTTAAAGTCAGCCCACCCGAAAATCAATATTAGTAGCAACAATTGGGTGCAACTGAGGCACATCCCCAAATGTGGGGTTAACAATTTGAATGGGGGGAGTCTGGCCCTCAAAGGGCTGATTTTGCATTCTCAATCGTGCAAGGAAGGAACTTATTCCATGGACTGTCATAATAATAATAATAATAATATACGATAATTTTTATTTATAATATAATTTTTTTTTAGAATTCTAATAATCTTTTTCGTTATATTTCAACTCTCTAAATTGATTGTACACTGTTTTTTTACAGACATTAAATGTTGCCTTTGGTTTTTGCGCAAAGTGTAAAAAATCAGTTTTTTTGATTTTTCACCTTCAAGGTTGTAATTTTTCCAGCCAATTTGGACTCAAAACTGGCACCAAAGAATTATCTACCATACAAAAAAATTTCATCAAAATCAGATGAAAACTGTGGTAACGCATAAACAACATCCAATCATACTCATATACATACACACACACATTTTGAGAATTATATATATATATATATATATATATATATATATATATATATATTGTAGATAACACTTTTCACAGAGTGTATAGACACTATATTAATCCTAGAGAGAAGCGCCAGGAAATGGCACTTTGATCCAAGACAAAGCACACAAATCTTCTAATAATAGGCACAAATGTCAATCCATATACAATTAATTACATCATTTTTGATGGGTACTATGCTAGTTTTATATCTGGTCAGAAGGAAAGTTCTCTATTTAGAAAACATGGGAACTTTCCTTTCATCCAGATATTATAAACCAGAAAAACAAAAGCTGTCAAATTACTATAACATTGGTGAAAGGTATTATAAAGACAAGTTTTAAATATGCAGTTAGCTAAATGTTTTTTTTTTCAAGTTGAAACAGGAATGAGAATATCCATCGTTTATTTCCCCTCACCCCTGAATCTTCTTGTTCAACATGATTTCATCATAATTAATGGTTTGTGGATAGAAATCCTGCTTGTGTTCCTATCTTCATCCAGCTAATAGCTGCTCTCGATTCAAGGGAAGAAAAAAAAGTAGTTTCAGACAGGAGCCGGGTGGCAAATCAATTGAAACAGGAATCTATTGCTATGGAAACTTATCAACAAAATCTAAAAGAAGTCATGTGAAGGGAAACACAAAGGAGTGGTCAAGTGTGTGTGGGGGGGTGGCTAGATGACGAACAGGATGAAGACGAAGAAGAATCTGCTCCCCCACTCTCCACCGACTTAATCACCTTGAGACATGATCACTAACACCAACCCAACCGCCTTGCAAAGATTATTGTTTGAAGAGTAATCAGAGATGGAATTAAAGATATGCTGATAATCATGGCAGTAAACATTAATTGCTTGACAGAAATCAATTACCCATAATGCCTCGGCTGCAAGTGGGTGGGTGTGTGAGGGGATGAAGAAAAGTCTTGTTCTGCTCCATTGGTTTGTACGTAATATGTTCATCAACTACAAACTCTTTATGCTTGAAAGCAAATAGACAAGATATATCAATTCCTTGCAGAAATATAGGAGGAGGAGGTGGTGGCTAACAACAGATTTGTGTATGTTTTATGTATGTGTGTGTGTACATATATATATATATATATATATATATATATATGTATGTATGTATGTATGTATGTATATATATGCACACAAATCTGTTAGCCATCATCCTCCTCCTATATTTGTGCAAGGAACTGATATATCACACGTTTATATATATATGTGTGTGTGTGTGTGTATTAACCTGTTGCAACTCATGCAAGGCAGTAAAGCAACTAAGACACAAGGGGTTACAGGGTTTGAAAGATTTAGGAACCGAAACATTAATAATGAACAAGATGAGAAAAGAGTAACCAGCAGGACACCAGATAGTGATTGACATTGCATTTAAATTTTTGCAAATTAAAAATGCTTGGAAAGCATGGAGCCGAAATGGAGTTCCACATGCAAGAAGTGCAAGAAAAGAAACTGTTAGCTTAGAATTTACGGTTACATCTAGGCAGCTCTACTGTAAATTGACGAGATCTCAACATCAGTCAGTCTAGTACTGTGCTTAAACTCAAAATATCTAGGTACCATTGTAAAAAGCTCATCCAAACAATTACATGATAAAAATATAGTCTTAAGGTGAGCTATATTTATGGGTTAATGTGCTCATTATTAGAGACAGCATATATATAAATATATAAGTGCACATTGAAGTCAACACCCAGCAGTGAGTGTCTGCTTCATGCTTAAATGTATGGCTAATGGGTGATTTGAAAAATTCGCAAGAATCATTGGTGAGGTTGAAAACTGTTCGTTTCAGTCTGTAGGAATGACTGCAAAACACTTTCCCCTCCCTATTTTATAGGCAGATGCACACAAATGCATGCTGAGATTTTTTCCTTGCCAATAAAATAGAACGGCTGTCGGTTTCATCCAACTCGCTACTTCGCTTGTCCAAATTTGTTTTTATGTGTCAACTCCAATTCTTAGTTTGAACTTTTTGCCATATTACTGATGCTCTGCCTTCTTACTGTTAATTTGCCTTGCATATATTATTTGCTTGCTTTAGATTATTTCTTTTTGCCCTGTTCTTTTCTTTTTCTTGTTATTGTTTATTGCAAACTTTGTCAATTCTGTTTGTTGGACAGTTCTGTTACTTATTTTATATTTGACCATGGCTACTCACTCCACAAAACCTATTCTGGAGAGTTGAAGCCAGGGTGCTATGGGTCACATGTTTAGGCTTCTTCTGCCATTGTTGATTCTGAAGGATGAGGTTTCTATATTACTGGATAGAAACCGACTACAAAAAGCAAAGTTAGATTGGAAAGTCGTGTTTCTTTTGAGTGAGGAAGAAGTTCCACTGAAATTGAAAGAGTTATTGGCTGAGTTTGATTCAATATTAAAGGATTTTAAGATGAAGCTACCTGTTGATAAGACAGCAACATCATGATTTTATTGAACTCATTCTGTACCTTATTCACTAAAAGTACCGAGAAGGAACTTGATCATCTCAAGCAATAAGGTATCACTTAAATTAATCATTAATCTCATTGCACTGCACTTGTTATACCAGTCACCCAAAATCAATGCAGGGGCTGTTCAATAGTGTGTGCAAAGAGTAAACAAAACATAAAACAGGTTTGCATCCAGCAACACATATTCAATGGCACATATTGAAGACTTGTTTGATACGTTAAATGGAAGAGAGAAATTTACTCAGTTTGATATGAGTCATGTGTATCAGCAACTCAGGTTAGAAGAAGAAGAAGAAACACAACAGCTGCTCACCATTAAGACTTATTGTCGTCTGTAGCAAGTTCCTCACTTGTACTTCCGAGTTCAACAGGCACCTTACAAAATGAAATGGATAAGCAACTGAAGGATATTTTCTGTAAAGTGCAGGTGTATTTTGGAAACTGATTAACCAACTTTTGAATATTGAGTAAATATTGTTTGCATTGGGCAAGGCAACACACAAGTTGAGAAAGACTAAATGTTATAGTTCCTTCAGATTAATGCTTTTATAGCGTCCACTGCTGCTGAAGCCTTACTCTTAAAGTCAGCTCCTCTTTACCGCCAGATCCTCTTTCTGAATGCGACTAGTAAAAGTTTAAGAAGTAAATGGCTTCACAATTTTTGCACAGGAAAATAGCCAAAGTTCGATTCTTGAATATACTAGCAAAGTAATTGTGAGTTCAATCCCAGGGACAGGTAGGTTATACAAACTCATTGGAAACAAGGTAAGCAGTACGAAAATTAACAAGATGAAATATCCCTAAACATAAGATTAAATAAAGGATAAAATTAAAAATTTCTTGAAGATTACTTAGATCAACAAGCACCTGAAGAAAATTGAAAGGTACAAGGGTCAAAATATAAAAATTACAAAGATGAGGACATTAGTTTGTAGATAATGTAAATAATAATTACACATGCTAGAAATTCAATCCCCCCCCCCAAAAAAAACAGTTCCTTTTTCCAGTGGTAATATATCTGAGTTTTAGAATTAGCAAAGAAGACATAAGCTCTCTTTCCAGAAGTTGTCGTGATGCAAAATGTCTTACTCCAAAAGAATGTTACTGTGTTGAAATCATGGTGATTCTAATCCTGGCCTTTTAATGTTTTCTCTCTTCTCACCATTATGTTTTTTTTTAATTTCTTTCACTCTCAGTAACCCCTTGTCTCAATGGCTTTGTTGCTTTGCTTGGGGTGAAATGATTAAAAAAAATTACAAGAATCACCATTTACTGTGTAAACATATCATTAAAGAGACAGATCATAGAAAGGCTTCTCAAGTAAACATGTTTAGCACCTTTTCTTGACACATTTCAACCCTTCAAAACTGATTCAAACTGATTCCGTTCTATACAGTTATATTTCCCTATAGAATAAGAACGACTGATAAAATGTCTAATGAAAATGAAAAGCCAGTCTGCCAGTTGCAGGCGAAAATTTCATACACACTGGAAAGGAAGGACGAGCACTTGTGTTTGCTATTAAAGAAAAAAATATCAGCATCTGCTTAATCTCTTGGGAGTTGTTTGTTGAAAACAAACCGATTGCTTCTCTTTCTGATGCCAGATTGCATTTGGAATGATTCCTGGCTGCCTATAATTACAAATTAGAATAATGTACTGAAATTATAAGGCCTAGTGGTTGCCTTCTAGAGAATGCCTTCATGGAGGATAGTTCCATTTTAGTAAGTAGAGTTCATCTGATGGATTCGGTTATAATTCCACTTTGGTAACAGCAGAGCTACAGTTAGAAAGCAAAAAGGATCCTAAGTTCAGTAGATGAATCGACTACGAATGGTTGGGGAAATCATATTATGATAAATGAATTGAAGCAGTACTTTAAAATGCATGAAGAATCAAGTTGCAAGATTTATCAGATCTATGTACAAATGCTAGGCTTGAATTCTCTTGCTTGCTGTTAAATGTGATGGCCACACTTGGATTCAGATAGTGAAATGACATAAAAGTCTTGTTAATTATGCATTCAGGGTTCGCTTAGTACTAACAAAACTGCAATTAGCTATAGGAAAGAGTATGTGTGAATATTAGTTATTCATTCAGGGAACATTAGATAGTTTGTTTGTTTAACCAGCATATCGACCTTTTTTTGGGGCCATTTAATGCTGAAAAAGTTGTTTTTTTTGTTTTTTTTCAAAAAAATATAGTTGCTAATATTGTTTTTCAAAAAAGTATAACTGGTAATATTGTTTTCCAAAAAAGTATAACTGGTAATATTGTTTTCCAAAAAAGTATAGCTGGTAATATTGTTTTCCAAAAAAGTATAGCTGGTAATATTGTTTTTCAAAAAACGTATAGCTGGTAATAATATTTTTTCAAAAACGTATAGCTGGTAATAATATTTTTTCAAAAACGTATAGCTGGTAAGACCTGGAAGTTTGGAAAAGACCTGGAAGTTCACTATTTGCCCATAGCTGGGACTGCAATAGGTGCTATCACCCCGGGTCAGGGTGGACCTGGGAACAACATCAATTAAGAGGTGGTTCCACGCTTCCTCAAAACCTCCTGATCAGAGGCCTTGCTGTTGGATGCAGTTTAACGTCTACCCGGGACATCAGGGAACATGTTCTTGATTATTGCTGATACATATTTGAAATTTGTATTATGAAATTGTTTGCTACCCCAACTGAGAAATTTCTCTGCCTGTGATATTAAAAAGTGGTAACAGGTCATGTCTCATCAGTGAAAAGTTCAAATTGTTTGTGAATTTCAATGGAATTTCGTAGACATTTACAATTCCGTAGCCATCCATTCCCAAAGAGCCAAGCAGACTGAATGCAGTGTTTGTACATTTAAAGAAAAAATAAAGAAGATGGAAGTCGATAGAAAGACGAAACTTGAAACATCAACAGGTTCTTGTCCTCATTCACAATGCCTTCACGTTCAACGACTGAAGCTACTCCTATTCAAATGGTAATTTTCTAAGCAGAGCTCAAATGTGGCACAAGGCTGAAAGTTTTGGGGCACCCAATGAGGAACGAACTCACTTTTCAGTCATAATTGATCTAGCGAGACAAGCTTGCTAACCATTACACCATGTTGAAGTTCCCCTACTCTTGTTCAAATGTCAGTTACAAACAGCCTTTTGACTTCTTTTATGTGCCGTGTCCCTTCAGGATGTAGGCAATCATAGCCCTCCACATCTTCCTGTCCCTTGTAGCCCTTAATAAGTTTTGTCTTTTTGTTATTTCTCCAAAACCCTCTTCTACCATCCATTTATTCAACCTTGTCAAGTATGTTACACACTGCTTTCCTCTGTCCTTCTTGCCCTCAATCTGTCCTGTGAGTATCAGATTTTCCAAGCCCTCCTTCCTCATTAGATGCCACAGGAATTTCAACTGCTTCTTCCTGAAACAACCCAAACCTGAAGGAGAAATATATGGACAGTGTGAAAAGATTGAGGGACAAAATGAGAAAAGGAACTCAAAGTGGGGCACACTAAGAAAAGCTTTAGTGACATCAGTAAACAGGATCATCCCAAAGGAAAATGGACAAAAAAGAAAAAAAAACAAATAAATCACAAATGAGATTCTGAGCCTGATGCAAAGAAGACAGAAACCAATGCCAAGGCATGGGACAGAACATAGAAAACTAAACAAAGAAATAAAGAACAAATGCAGGTAAGCTAAAGAGGAATGGCTCAACAAAACATGTGAAGAAATAGAAAATATATCACAGATAAAAGGAGATATGAATAAAACAATAAGAGAACTAACAGGATAAAAGACATTCTCATCAAAAGGCTGCATAAAATCTAGAGATGGAACGCTAATATTAAAGAAAGAAAATTACTTCGGAGATGGAACATATATCTGAGAATTCTTCCATGATGAAAGAGAACAACCGGCAATACACAGAAATACCGACAGATTGGAAATATTAAAAACCAAAGTGGAAGCTGCAGTGGCCAAATTGAACAGAAACAAAATGGCAGGGCCAGACAGAATTTTAATAGAGATGTTGGCAGCCTTAAATGATTTTGGCACAGACAAGATTACAGAAATAATAAATGAAATAGACCGAAGCAGCACTTTGACTAGCGAACCAAAAACACATTGTACAATTCAAAGGGTTTCAATATGTTGATGACCATATTATTGGACAGAAGTTTTCAGCTGTGAAATTTGGGATAGAAGGCAATATAGCATAACAGCTATAAACTTTAAAATTCGAGCGAATGGTAGGTGGATGAAATGATATTCAGATAAGATTCTGAAGTATGTACCTAAATTCTACCTATACTTTAACACTGATGTGTTAAAATATAGGTACATTCCCAGTTTGATAATTAACCTATGACTGGAGATATTATATAATGAATTGGGATGTTATCTACTTTCACATTTTTGAGAATCCTGTCAGATGAAGCACAATTATCATGATAACTTGCCACTCCCAAAGGTGAACATTTAGGTCAAGTATTGACATGCAGCAAATTCATCACCCCTCCACTTTGTCAAAAGAAACGATCATTACTCATTCATTTGCAATAAACAGTACCTTCCGACCAGGGAAAAACTTTTTTAATCCTGAGTCATTATTGTCTTGGATCAAGCTAGGATGTCCTTCATTTTTGCCAAATATTCATTTGCCTAACAAATGACATGTAACAAAGCTATGGAATTATGGAATGTTTTTGATGTTGAAAACCTAGTCCTCCGTCTGACGGACAAAATAGCACATCTAGTAAAATTAAAACAGTCACAAACTTGCATGCCACAAAGCCACAGTTTCTATGATTGGCTATTTCACCCCATCACTTGTTCACTGCCACTGACTTTATATGTGCTCAAAGGCATGTACACTAAAATCCCTAGGTAGCACATCCAATCTATTCTATCACCTTCATAGGCAGCACGTCCAGGTTATTCATTCAACTGTTTTCTCTTATATCTGATGGAATAAGTCTACCCTGGTTTTTCTTTGCTGCATGGAGCTAATGGTATTGGCATCGTCAGCCTGTTTGAATGTAGGTGGATTTCTTCAGCACAAGACTTTTCTTTGTTGAGAAAGAAACATCAAAGAAATTTTTAAATGTCCCTTGTTTTTATTATTGCTCTCTGCAGCTTCACTGTAGCTCCAATGTTTCTCTCTTTAACATCCCCCAAGTCTTTTCTCTGCCATCCATTCTCACAAACACTTTAGCTAAGGTGACACAGTTTCCCTCAGCCACTCCTTCACTCAATATGTCTATATATTTTATGCCTTTAAATTCCTTGAGGAACATATATGGACACAAGAAATCATTGTAGTTTCTGTAACAGGTTTTTAAGTGAGTAGGTTGTTAGCCTACTGCACAACCCCCAACCTAGAAGATCAGGTTTTTGAATTCAGTGTTTTTCCCTCTCCTAGACCGGTTGCCACCAAAGGCTATAGAACCCGGTCTGTCCTGCTATTTACCCATAGCTGGGGGGAGAAGAAAAGGATTCATACCTTTCCCAAGGGTATTAGCACGTAAGTGAATATAATGGATTTGAGTGGAATTCGAGCAGCTCTCCGATTCCTCAATCCTTACCCCATTGTGCCTCAATATGTTTAGTGAGGGTTAAATTTTCAAAGCCTTCTTTCCTTATATTGTGTCCTAAAAATTTCAACTCTCTTTCTAATTTAACATATGAGTTTCCTTCGAGTCTCCATTTTCTCTCAGTCTTCTTTATTGTTGCAATGTTCAGTTCATGACATTCTCATCATCTATATGTAGAACCAAGTCTCTGTAACTTTGAGTTTCTTTTTCATCTGTGAGGACATTCTCCAGTATTCATGGCTATAGAGGAAGACAGATGTAACATGGCAATCCAGGACTCTATTCTTTATTTCGACACTTTATTCCAAACTAATAAAAGGCTTTCTTACTGGGTATTAATGTCCTGAATCTTGTCACTTGTCTTATCTCTGTCCTCAACACAAGTACTTGATTTCTAGAAAGTCAGTTCATTACCATACAGCAATTACGAATCAAGGATAAAATCTGAATTCTTTCTATACATGCAGATCAAAATGGTTTAGCAAAGGGAACGGATGATCAGACAGCAGCAGGTTCTTGGGAGATCAGAACTTCTGTCTTTAACTGTGAAAGTAGGTGGGGGCATGACTCACAGGCAGTTAATTGCCTGACTGTTTATGCAGAGAACAAATTCCTTTCAAGTATCAAGTTACAAGTTTATTTGTATAAGAATTTTGATGATCTCAGCCTCTTCTCACATATAGCCACAGTCAGCAGAATTGACCTCAGCTAATATATAATCAAGATAAAAAGTGTCAATTTTGGATAATAAAACAACTAATTTCCAATTTTTAACTAAGATTCAATCTAGTTTAAGGCCAGCTAGTTTATCTAAATTGTCATTTTTCCAATGTTAGTGAGATGTTGATTGTTTCTTGTTTAATTCATTCACAAGTTCAAACCCAGAAAACTCCATGTATGAATTGGTTTTATTAAATACCTTCCACAATTAATTCTTAATCCATTTTAGTGAGATTTGGGGAAGAGGATTTTTCAGCCCTACCCCCACTGGTGTGTATGTGGATGTGTGTTTCCATTTAAGTGAAACACATTGAGGCTAACAGTACTGGAATTTATAAGTAATTTTATTCCTTTTAAATGGGATTGTATAAAGGGAACAGAAAATTGATATTTGAATCTGGTCTTGCTCAATTGGTCCTACTAAGCATCTTTTTTTTCTTTTTTTTTTTTAATCATATCACCCCAAGCAAGGCCGGAGGCCACTATCACGCAAGGGGTTAAAGAGGGGGTTGGAGGAGGAGCAGATAGGAGTGGCAAGGGAGGGGATGTGGAGAAAGAGAAAGACAGTGGGTCGATCAAGGCAAGGGGGCCAAAAAAGATCCAGAGCGAGAGCAGATAGGAATGAGAAATGAAAGGATGTGGAGAAGGGAAAGAGACAGATCTATTCCTTGCAATTGAATTTCCATTTAATTGGAATTCCCACCATATATACACACACTTTTTCTTATCAGTAGTAGTTTCATAGTTTCCATAGTTTCCATCAGTGAAAACCAATATTTGTTATTTTGATTTTGAAGCCAATCAACCTTAGAATAATTTTTATACATTTTTTCCACATGATACTCAAACCAGGCAAAGCATTTTAAAAAACCAACTCAATCCATAAAAACATTTTACTTTCAATTCAAATACCGTCTTCATTTTGTCAAGACAATTTCTGTTCAATAACCCTAAATGTCATATTCTCCAGCAACAACACATATCGTGTATGCCTTTTTTCTTTGTTGGTTAACTTTTTTTCACACAGATCCAATCAGGTATCTTGCAGACTTGAATTTTGACACAAAGAAAAAATGTTTTTGACTCTAAAAGAAATAGAGGTCAATCCATTTTGCTTGTTTTCTTTTCGTTCCATTTTGAAATATATTAAATAATTTATCTGCAGCCCTGAAAAATGGTCTCTGCTGCAGTTGTAAAATGGATGTTTTTGTGGAATTGATTTAATATTCATTCAAAATAGGTAAAAAGAGAGAAATACTAAAAGAAAGGTTGAAATAATATATATCGTAAATTGGTATAGAAAAATATCCACATATGGATATCTATATTGAGAAGTTTTATATCTGTTCATATCCATCAAGGAATGGCCAAAATTCTGCAAAGTTCATTTAACCAATCTCATTTTTCTTGATTATCACTAGAGAGAACAATGTCGATTTGAAGAGTGTCAAAAAGCTATTGCAGATTTTCAGCAGGCAAGATTTTTGTTGAATCCTTGAAAAAAAAACACCATCAGTTCATCATTCAAACAATAAATTCATTATTATCTGCAAAACAGTTTATTTTCATCTCAGAACTACGCAACACATTTTCAATGAGAACTGCAATACAAAAAGTTGCCTCAGTCAAGTAATGATGTGTTCTGCAGACAAGGCCGAGTAAACCACCTTTATTTAGCTTGATTAAAAAAATCATTTACACTATATTATTTGGACTGTTGTCCTCATCTTTGTCTATATCTCTGAGATGAGGTATTATGAGTATTTACATTATTCGGACTGTTATCCTCATCTTCATTGCCATATTCACAACACTTCAAATGTTGTACACTCTGGCCTTTATGATTATGTCTCTCTATATATCTGTCTATATCTCTGAGACGAGGTATTATGATTACTTGCATTATTTACATTATTCGGACTGTTATCCTCATCTTCATTGCCAGATTCACAACGTTTCAGCCGTTGTACGCTCCGGCCTTTATGTCTATGCCTCTCTATATATCTGTTTATATCTCTCAGATGAGGTATTATGATTACTTGCATTATTTACATTATTCAGACTGTTATCCTCATCTTCATTGCCATATTCACAACTATTGTACGTTCCAGTCTTGATCAGGTGATTGCAATTTTGTACTGGACCCTCTATTTCGTCCTCAAAGATACATTTCCTAGTGGATAAAGGTGTTGGTTAGATCTAGTGACTCGACCCAAAGAGTATAATTAAAACATTATAACTTCAAAGGATAAATACTACAAATACAGGCATATTGACAATTTAAAAAGCAGTTACCCGATTCTGAAATTAATGTATTGTGTAAACAAAAAAAGATGAAATAAAGGGTTCAGTTCAAAATTCCAAACACCTGAAGAAGGCCAGAGCATACAACGGCTGAAATGTTGTGAATATGGCAATGAAGATGAGGATAACAGTCTGAATAATGCAAATAATGTAAGTAAACACAGATGCATTTACGATGAAATTTATGTAATGAAATGCATTGAACCAATTGAAATTTACTGATTGAATAGTTAACAGAATTTTCTCTGGTTGCAAATATGTCTCGTAACAAAGAAAAAAGAACATACAAACACAAAAGAAGGAAAGATGATTTGATGATGGAATAGAAATGCGGACATTAGAATCTGTTACTGACACAATAGAACCTCGTTTATTTCAAGAGTGACATTTTCATTTATTTGAATAGAAACAACTTTTCATTGACTTTTCAAAGATTTTGAAAAATCATATTTCTAATAACATATAATCAGGATGGAATAAGTTAAATTTCAAGAAAAATTATCAGGTGGGTGCTAAACTTACAGAGGAAAATGGAAAGCGACGGTAGGGGGTGATTTGCAGGTTTCCCCCTCCAAATGTTCAACTGGAATTTAAAAAAAAAAAAAATAAAATTTGCATGCATCGTTAATTGAAGAGAATTCATCAAGTATAGAAAGTTGCTTTTCATGTTTTAATAAAAACAATTCTAAGCTTAAATATGAAATTGCGATAAAAGCATTCAGTTTCATGTTTTGTCGAATGTAAATCCTTTCTCAGCTGATTCAACCAAATTCTTTGAAGAAGAATTTATGCAAAACTAATAAATTAAATTTGATGATAATCATGGCAGAGATAAAACAGATATTCGACACACTTTCCTCAACCATGATGCAAGCAAGTTTGTAAAGTTTAAATAGGAGATTCTGAGCTGAAACACAATGTTCTGGAAGATGTCAGTTAACTGGAATCAGTTCTGTCAATTTTTGATTTTTTCTTAATTTTAAAAATCATATTTTTTTTATTTAAATATAGTTTTTTATTTTGTTCATTTTTGCACCTCATGCAAATGAGAAAAAAAAACAAAATTGAGATGAACGATTTGAGAGATTAAGGGGAGTGTAGGTTTTTGATGGTTGTGGAATTAGGAATATTCAACAACACCATCTGGCCAACTTTTTTCAAATTTACTTTATGAAAATCTACATTTAATTTTGACCAATTTTTAACATATTGGTGGCACATCTATATGCAACTTATGCCATTTTTTTTAGATAAGTTCATACAACTTCTTGCAGCAATCTAAAATAATAGATTGACAAGGTGATCAGCTATGTATGACTGATTTCTATACAAATGCCATTTTTTATGGGTACTATGCTAGCAGTACTGCCAGTCAGTGCTGTTTTTAAAACTCAGATCTAAGTTTTTCAATTCCTGAAGGTTTTTCCAGGCATTACAGTTTCTTTTTTTTACTTAAATGGAAAAAAATCAGAAAAATGTCTTTGTTTTAAAAGCCAAAAATAATGACAATGTCAAAAAAAATAAAGCACTGTATTTTTAATTATGAAATCCCATTGCCTCAGTAAAAATTATAACCAAAATATTCCTATCCATTAACTGTGACATGTTTTTTTTGTTTGTTTTCTGAGTTATAAAACTAACAAGTTTGAACAAATAAGTTAAAACACCTCAATCATAAACTACGCACTTTTGCTTCATAGAAAGCAAAGAAACAAAAAGAGTAAAGAAACGAAAAAACAAAATGGCTTGAATGCAGTGCACAGTCAAGGAAACTTACTGGTTAGCTCTAGCCATAGCAGGTTGAGATGAGTCAGACAAGTGACCAATCAGAACTGTTTGTTTGGCAACTATTAACTATGGCCGACCAGGCCAACAAATCAATTGCTTGTCTGACATATTCTATTTGGAATTTGTACGAAAGCAAAATGGATTTTATCCAAGTCATCAAGTGACCAGATGCAAATACTTAGTCACCCAGCTTCCTGGATTGAAATAATCAATTGATTGATAAATTGATTATTTGAAAATGAAACACAAAATGGATGACAGGGTGGAATATTAAGGAGAAAAAAACCTATGCATCAAATAGCATCCAAAAATGAGGATACAATCATCAAAACGATGACAGAGGAAGAAATTTACTGAAATCCTAAACATACAGGCAAAAATAATGGTCAAAACAATCACTCTTTCAATATTATGAGAAGAGGTGCTGAAAATTTTTTAACCTGATTCACTTCCCAACCTTAGTTTTTTGGTGGAGAAGGATTTAGTTGGACACAGAACTTTTCAGGAAATACTCATATACATAGAATGGGCTTATAGGAAGGAATAGAATAAATAAAATGGGCTTTTAGATATCTTATTGGAAGGAAGGTTCTAATAGTTTTTAAATAAATTTGATTATTTAGAAACCACAAGAAATTTCTTTCTATAGACAACAAAATTGGCGTCAACCTGCATTTCTTTAAAAAAAACACCTTAAAATGAAATACTTTGGTATTTTTAAAAGTAAAAGTTAAAATTTTGGTAACTACAGTGTGATTCCTTTTATTTTTACAAAAAAAAGAAGTACTTAAGTATAAAAATTATCATACAACAGCATCATATTTTGTTTTCATCAATAAAACCACCAGCTGCCTTAATTGTTGTTTTAGAAATTCTTGACACTTTTTCCAACAGTTTTTGAAAAAAGGTAGATTTCCAAGACCTTTCCAAGTATTCTTCAAACACTGAAAAAGCTCAATCTTTGAGTATTCTCTTCAAACTAAATCTACGTCTTAGTAATTTTTTTTTTATATCAAAATTATTGTCAGCTCTTGTTTAGAAAGTGCTTTAATAATTAAAACACCCACTAGGTTCTTAGAACTTTTTGCCATTCTTAGCAGATCTTTTATTATCAAAATGTGGGGCATATTTAATACCAAAACTGATGGAAACAAAAAATATTATTTCTAAATTTAAAATTCTCAGTTTCTCTCATTCATGTATGAATAGTTACATCAAAATAAAACAAACTTAATCTGATGAAGTTCTAAGAGATGAAACATGTCCCTTGAAATCTTTTTCACTTTGTCATACATCTTTCCTCCAATTCATATATATATATATATAGGTAAAATGAGAATGAATAGAGTACAATTCCAATGTTTGTAACATTTAAAAGAAGACTCAGTACAAAATAGTGCAATATTCTTTATTTTAGGATATTACATAGAAAACATGTCAAAATCGCTGCACAATTGCAATCATGTTTTGATGTGCATACAATGCATCAGATCAGGTGATTGTAAATTACCGGCAAGTGAACAATTTAAACAGATTTAAAAGCAAAATGCAGCCTCTTTTTTATGAAAAACAACAAAAAAGAAAGGAGTGGGAGTGGTAATAAGATTTGTGGGCTTTGCTTAGATCAACCAATCAAATATGACCTATGTTAAATTTAAATTCGATCATAAACACAGCAAGATATGTCATCGAAGTGAAGAAAAACTTATTCAAACCCCCATGACCTTACAGCTATGCCCAGTCATGGAAAAGGCTTTGGGAGTCAACCTTAAGAAAAAATCCAGAGTTGTATTGCTTAAAGAAGTCCATGGCTGTATTCCTCAACTCCTGAGAATGGTACTGGATGTAGTAAACAAAAAGAAAAAGTGACGAGGGGGGGCTCAGAGAGTGCAGTGCGCCGTTTGCCAGCAGACCAGCTGTTCTTCCTTCGTTGTCGGTCGCCTCAAAGAAATGAATTGCTCGACTCCTTTTCTCGGCCGTTACACCCGGCAGTCGTGAAACGGATACCCAAATCAGACACACCTGCCTCTTCATCCGCCAGTCTATGCGTACGTCCAACTCTGTTGCACGAAGTCCGCTGAATGACTCGCCATCTGCCGTGCTGCTGGCGCCTCGCCTTTTTATGCTAGTCCGACACTGCTGAAATTTGCATGTGTACTGGTATAATCTCATTTTGGATGAGACCGGCACACACAAATCACGTCTTCGACAGCAGCCAGGCAAGACATGTTCTTACACGTTTCGAGCTCCGAGGTAAGTCATCACACTGCAATCATGTGTATAGGAATTTGTCTTTTCATTGGACAGCTTTCAGCAATGTGTCAAGGAGGGGGACCCTATTGCATGGATAACAGCCTGTCTTCCGTATCTTACCCAACCAGAGACCTCTGGGCACTAGGGAGATGAGTAGTAGACCCTCAAATACATCATTCAGGGCACAATTCCATCATCTCCCAAAACTGACAGAGGCCAAATCTTTATCTTTTTATTATTAACAATTTAATATGAATATTTTTCTAGCAACTGATGTACTTGCATAATTAAACAGATAAAAATGAATGATAATGCATTTTTAATTTTCACTGTCAGAAATTAGCAAAATATTTAATCTAACAATAACTTGAGTGTAAATTTAGGAAAACAAAACTGAAGCAACAAGATGGCAGAATGACTACAAGATGAGAAGCCTGCCTGTTAAAGTTTCTGTGGCCACAATGGTTAAGGCTATATATATATATATACACTTCTGATGCTGCGGACATAGTTATACATCATTATGAAACTTACATTGCCTGCTGTTGACATATAGATACATTTTCAGTTTAATTTGCAGTATAAGCACCAAAACCCAGGTTAATGAAAACGTTCCATTATGGTGTGAAACTGCCTGATTATTTCGAAAATGGCATTAAGAGCTTGTGCTATATTACTGTTTAGGTGTTACGAACAATGTAAGTTTGATTTCTTTCACGTTTTGTCAACAGATCAGCTACCATTACTGGCTTTGTTTACATACGTTTGCCTTGAGTAGTCATGCACAGAAGCTTCACTTATCTTCATTACTGCACAATGTGTGAAGTTTAAAATGAATGTGCAATTCCAAATATAGCAATAAAAATTAAAGAATGAAAAATAAAATCAAAATTATGTGCCTGAAAGGATAAAAAAAATGAAGTTTAACTTCTTTTTTCAACAAATTTTTTTTAAAATTCTCTCATGAAAGTTTCCTTAAAATATGACAATTAAAATAGAAATTACATGCCTGAAAGGTAAAAAAATGTTTTCCTTTTTTTTTCAATGATTTTTTTTTGGAAAAAGAGTTCACCTATGACATTATATTTATTTAGAAAAGCTTTCAATTGTTTCTATAACAAATTTAAACCAATTTAATAAAAAAAAAAGAATTCATTATTTAATAAGGCTTCACTTCTACAAAGAAACAATACTTTTAATTAGAAGAAAGGAATTTATACAAATTAAAAAAAAACTATTCATTTAAAAGCTTCATTTAAAAAAAAAATGCACATTTTAAAATAACTTTCGCGAAAATTGCGCAGTAATCAAGACAAGTGAGAAGATACAAAAAGCAGTAAAAAGGCTGTTAAGTAAGCTTCCACACATTACTACTCTAGGCAAATGTATGTAAACAACGCCAGTAATGGCGCTCAGACAACGCAAAAGAGATCAAACTTAGATTGTCAATAAATCCTAAACAGTAATCGAGCACAAATTTTTATTGTCATTTTTGAAATAATCAGGCAATTTCCCACCATAATGGAACATTTTCATTACCGTCAGCTTTTGGTGCTTAAACTGCAAATTAACCCAGTTTCAAAACACCATAAATTGTTTGTCCCTAACATTTGTGTTATATTTTTCTGTCAGAATTTCTGGGACAAGGAATTATTTATCATTATTCATATTTGAATTATTGTCCTCATCTTTGTTGCTATTATCACAATACTTAACCCCATACATTAAATAAAGGATTCTGTTCAGAAAAAACTGTACATTATCCAAATCAATATACACCTGAGGAAGGCCTGAGAACACACTGGCGAAAATGCTGCAATAACAACAAAGATAATAATCCAAATATAAACAGTGTATATAATTTGTATAATAAACTAACTACTGCTTAACGTCTGTCTATATCTCTGAGATGAAGTATTATAATTACTTGCATTATTTACATGATTCAAACTGTTATCCTAATCATCAGTCATATTCACAACATTTTGGCCATTGTGTGTTCCAGCCTGCCCGCAGATGACTGGAATTTTGAACTGAACACTTTATTTCATCCACCAGGGTAGTTCCACATGCCATGCCTCTTCCAGGTGTCTTCAAAGAAACATGGCCTCAAGAACATATGGCCCAGTCGATAAAGACGTTGGTTAGATCTGGTGACTAGCCCCAAAGATTTGTGAGTTCAATATCAGGCCACAGCAGTGGTGAACCAAAACTTGGGGATTTGAGTTAAAGGGAAATAACTGAGACATCCAGAAGAGCCATGGCACATGGAACTAAAATAATCTACCCAGGAGGACAAAATAAAGGGTTCAGTTTCAAATTCAAATCACCTGAAGAAGGCCAGAGCATACAACAGCCAAAACATTGTGAATATGGCAATGAAGATGAGGATAACAGTCTAAATAATATAAATAATGCAAGCACTATTTAATGCTATGTCTAAACAGTTGTATGATATCAAAATCAAAATAGCGACATTCATAAGAAATTACCATCAGTGTCTTTATAGTCATTTATTCCCAGTAAATAAGTTTCTTATTTCTTCCAAAATGGGCCAGCACAGCCATGTGATAACAATACAGCAGATAAATCATTAATGACCAAATCCTGAAATTACTATTTTCATTGCAAGTTATTTACTGTTCATCCTCCAAAGACAAGCGCTCAACTGCAATTAAAAACATTATAACTTCAAAGGATAATTACTACAAATACAAACATATTGACAATTTAAAAAGCAGTTACCTGATTCTGAAATTAATGAATTGTGTAAACTCTATGGAGGTTAAAAGATATTTTAAAATAAATTCATCAGTGACATTGAATTCAATTAACGAGAAGAGACTTGAATGAAACAGTATGTTGGGATCTTCCCCACTTGTGTGTGTGTGTGTGTTTGTGCTCGGCAGTGTGAGTGAAATGAACAAAAACCCAAAGCTTGAAAATAACTGTTCAACAGCTTTTATTTCTGGTTGAAAAGAGAGAGTGCAAAATAGCAGTATTTTTTTTGGTGGGGGGGAATGTTTTCCCAGTTAAAGTTCTTGAGTATAGTAGTTGTTTTTGTTGAGAGAGATTTCTCTCCTCGTTCCTACAGGAGGAACGAGAAATCCTAGTGTGAAACTGCTAGGATAGGTTTCGTCTTCTACAGTGAGGATTGTGTGTAGCCCATTGAGTTGGGCTTGAAGGTTCCAACCGATGAAAGTGAGAGATGGAAAAGAGTGGGACTTACATGTAGAGGACACTGAAATGGGAGAGTGGAAAAGAGATCTGACCGTGTGGTAAAGGCCGCTGAAAATGAAAAGGAAAAGAGGATAAATACGGCTCATTTAAGGCTTTTATGACCTCTGGGACTTCCAGTTATACCCTGCTGATTATTTCCATTGCTGCTGAATCAAGCAATGTAAGGAAGCCCCAACATGCCACAATAGCCAACAAGTGAGATAGTCATTATAAGTTCCTTAGTAAGAATGATAGTGAAAATGGGGTTACATTCTAAAACAAGGAACTTGACATTTCAAAGTATAACGTGAAATAAAATTCCATTCTTTAAATGAATTTTTTTAACAGATCTCTTTGTAACTGTCCATCCAAATTTTACCGTCAGAATTTCAGTTGGCTTCATTTCAAATACATCTTCCCATAACTTTTATTTTCTTCTACAAAAATCTTCAAAAAATATCTTTCCCAACTATTTCACAAACAGATGAAAAAATGACAGGACAATTTCAGGATCTGGCAATAGAATCATACAACAGATTTGGCAGAAGCTAGAATAAAGCAGGTGATTGGCACGAGGCCCCACTACAGGTCCACTTTTCTTAAACTTTCTACCTGTGAGCAGAAACTGAATACCTGACCAAACTATAAGGAAATCAATATTTAGTGGATCTGTCCTGGATGTAAAAATGGCCAAATGGAAAATAGCCACCTTTTTCTTTCTTTTAACAGCAGACATTTTCATCAGCAGAGCCAAAAATGAAGCCATTCTGATAATAGAATATGAAAGCTAAATATATTTCTGAATCAAGTGAAGAATATTCAAGTAAGGGCCAATTATGATTAGGAGTAAAACTAAAGATGTTTAGCATTTAGATTTTAGGGCCAAATTTTAGGGGTTAGAGTTTATAACTAGAGTAACACTTCAGGCTTTGGGGCTTAGTTAGGATTCTAGCTATGGTTGATGTTAGGGTAAAGATTACATACATACATATATCGATAAGTCCATTGCCTACAAAATCCATTTATCATCCACAAGTATTTATTTTTCTATCCTTCCATGTCAATGCACTTAATTCAGAGGTGAATACTCATTAACACAGAGACCAAGCAACGAAAAAAATCACTTGAAGTAAAAACTGATAAGAAAATACTAGTACATATATCAAGAAAGTAATTTACATTTTTTACATTGTTTGAATTCTTGTCTTCATTGTTTTTTGCTATAATCACAATTTTTTCAGCCATTTTACGCTCCAGACTTTTTCAGGGAATTAGAATTTTTAACCGAATCATTTATTTCGTCCGCCAGGGTAGATTGTTCTAGTTCCACATACCATGCCTCTTCCAGATATCTCATTTTCAGTTATTTCCCTTTAGTAATTAAACTTTCCAAGGACACGGTGGATGAAAGCACTGGCTGTAACTTGACCCAAAGAGTAGTGAGTTCAATACCCGGCCTAGAGAGTTGAGTTAAAGGGAAATAACTGAAACTGGATTAGCTAGAAGAGGCATGGCACTTGGAACTTGAACAATCCACCCTGATGGTCAAAATAAAGGGTTCAGTTTGACATTCCAATCATCTGAAGAAGGCCAGATTGTACAATGGCTGAAACATTGTGAATATAACAACAAAGATGAGGACAACAGTCCGAACATTATAAATAGTGTAAATAGTTACAATACCTCATCTCAGAAATACAGACAGATATAGAAAGTAATTTGTGTTCAGGGATTTTTCCATAATGTAAACGAATAAAACAGAACATGCATTGCAAATTCCAATCTTGACAAGAATGGATTCAGATTTCTGACTTTCTCTGTATTCCATTTCCACCGAACACCTTCTTCTTCATATTTGCAATTAGAATTCCCAAGACTTTATTAGTTAAAAGGATATTTTTTGGTCTTTCTCTTTATTTAAAGAACATCAATGTAAAACCGTAAGAAAATGGAAAAAGCAAACTTTACCCAAGTGAAAATATTGTCATCAAAAGCACTGACTTAATCAACACAACTGCATTTATCATGATTAAAATTGTCTACTCCCAGCCTGCCTCACTGCTGCCATCATCTTCCATCTAAGATGAACACAAGTTTAAGATCGACATGTGACAATGAAGAGCATTAAAACATTTTAAATTTGGCAGGTTTTCCAAACATCTTGTTCCAAATTAAATATCTGCCTTCCCCACTCTTAGAATCTTTCTTATCAAAATTGACATTTTCTTACATTTTCTTTGTTTATAGATTTCTCTTGAATTCTGACAACTGGAGAATTCCAATCTATCATCACAATTGTCCAGTCTCTAAACATGGGCAACACTTATTTCTCAACTCTTCAGAGGAATATTATTTTCAGATTATTATCTTCATGCTTGTTGTTTATAGTTTATTCTGCCTGATCCATATAAGGTATACTGAAGAATATATATGAATTCAAGGAGTTTCAGGAAATTGTCTTGTACAAGAAAAGATTCCATATTTGGTTATTTTAGGTGAGATTTGGGGAAATGGATTGGGCTGAGAACTTTTCAGCACTCAAAGACACTGAAGCAAGATCTAAAAACTCATGCAGACAGCAATTAAAAGAAAAATTTTTTTTTTTTTTCATGAAGTTCTAAATTCATTTCAAATTTGACAAAGTTGAATGAAGAAAAGAAATTTCAACCAATTTATGACTATTAACCTCAAATCTTCATTTGTCATTCATTATTATTGGGCATTAAGAGAATGTATTCTTTAGAATTCCAGATTGTCAGAAATCAGAACAAAGTCTTGGATGAAATTCAAACATGCATTTTCTACCCAAGAAGTATACAATAACATGCAACAATGCTTTTATGATGTAATCTATCAAAACTGCAGATAGGGTTCTTATAGCACTTAAAATTCCCAAGACTCTTTATAGATATCATTTAAGCCGTAATGAATATCTGGAGCAGAAGCTTAAATTAAAAATTACCAGTTGCTACCCAAGGCTATAGAACCTGCTAATTACCCATGTTCGACTGGATTCATACCTTTCCTGTAAGTGAATGTAATGAATTCGAATAGGACTCTCCAAGCCCTCACTCAGTTTGATACTCTACCCACTATTCCACCGTGCCTTATATATATATATATATATAAAAGGCACAGTGTTTTTGTTCATCTATTTGGTTGTTTGGAAAATAATGATTGTATTTTACTTGTGTTGTAATGTATACTCAATATCTTTCATGTCTTTGGGAATATTTTGCAAGATTATTGTTCTACCATTTTTCTTTTACAGATAATATTTTGCATGTTTAATAGTTTTGAAATGTACTGTGGCCATTAATAATTAAGTCTAACTCAAGAATTCAATGTTAAAATAAAACAGTATTTAATTACAATCACAAATAAATACTTAACAATAACAAAGAAGTAAAAGTCAACTAAAGATAATTAAACATTTCAATGAATACCTTTTTAGTAACGCAGCTCAGCTTAACATCTGTTAAATTCTAAATCAAAACCCAAATTATTGACACACAATAATTCACATTAATTCAACTGGATAGTTCCACTCAATAGTTACTCAATAATCACTGCAGTCAGTAGCCTGACACCACTATTTATACACCTTGCAGAAAACATATATTTATAAGTCCAGGGTGTCATGCTCAAACCTCGGTATTGGTAGTTACTCATTTTCTTCCTATATGACAAATGGTGACAAATCTAAGACAAAATTGAAAAGTTACATATTTTCATGCTTGAAACTTGGCCCCAAACAGAAGGTCAAGGTTTTACTTCAGAACATCACATCATTGATTTTTCAAAGGCTGAAAGGTTGATGCAAGTGTCAAGATAAAGAGACCAGAATATATGCCCTGCCACAGTATAAACTGATCATTTCAAACAGAATTATTGAATACACCAGAGAAAAAGTAGTGCTAAAGAAAACTCTTGAATTTCAACAATTTCAGAGCAAATTGGAACCAAATTGAAAAAATAAGTGAATTTGACATATGGGTTTCATACATATGGAGATTTTTAAACAATTATTTATTTTTTGATTGGAGAGTAATTTGCAATAAACATTGAATCCTCTTATGTCAAGAGGTAAATATCTGCACGATATGTTGATCTTGATGGAACCCCAAAGCATAAGATATTGGTTTCTGTCCGGAATGTCTGTTATCTTCATTATTGTTGTTATTATCACAACATTTTGGCCAGTGTGCTCTTCAGCCTTCTTCAGGTTTCTCTTGACTTTCAGGGGATTTTAAACTTAACGCTTTATTTAATTGATGGGAGTAGATTGTTCTGTTGAACAATAACCTAGTGGATTAAAGAACTGGTTGTGAATTTGGTGACATAGTAATTGTGAGTTCAATCCCATGGCTGGGTAGTGCAGGATCAGAATCAATGGAAATTGGGATAGCAATAACCAAGCAATAAAAAAAAAAATGAACAAGACAAAATATTCATAGAAATAGAGAATGAAATAAGAACAATAATATAATAACAAATTTATATAATTTGGTAAAAATAAAAACCTGAATAAATACCTAAAAAAAAAACTGGTGTATCAAAAATATGTTTTTTTACCTGACACCACTATTGCTCTATATACCCTTAGCAATTTTTATTGTTTTTAAAAAGCTATTTTTACAATTTTAATAAAACCCAAACATGTGAAACTGGATTTATGCCTTTTCTTTTTTCCTTAAGAATTTACAACAATTAAATATTAAAACCTATTTTATTAGATTGATTATTTACAAGAACAATTTTATATTTACAATAAAGAAATGAAATTTTCTATTCAGATATTTATAAAATGTCTGAAAACAAGAAAATTTAAATAAACACATGACAACTTACAGTAATTATAAATTACAAGAATCTTTTGCAACACACTGACTCTTGTTGAAATCATCACAGTATTTAGTATTGTTGAAGTTAGCGCTAACATTTTTGTCAAAATTTACAAACTGTACATTTCCTTCAATTTCACAAATCAAGCCATGAAATTTGAATGAGCTGATTTGTCTTGAAAAATACTTCAACAAAACCCCACTTCATGGTTTAATAATTTCTTTTTTCCTTTTTAACAGCGAAGAATAAATTCTTAGGATTTCTTACCCTTGTGCATGCAACATATAACTGGACATGCATAAATATTTTCTTTCTGGAGCCAAACTCCAATTTTTTGAAGCATTTTGTCTTGTAATTTCTTTACAGTTCTTTCAAACACATTGCGAACTGGAAACTGGATTCTTGTACATATAAAAACTTAAAGAAAGATATACAAAATGCAATATTGCATTTTTATTCATAAATTATTTTAATCATTAAATTGTTTTTAAAATAGTGGGAATATTTTGTCTGTTAAATAATAAAACTTTTAATTTCTCAAAAAAGATGAATGAAAATGTATTGTACTAAGCTACGCACCATTAGTAAAACCAACTGTACTTTGTACCCACTTACCTGTTTGCACTTCTCCCAAAATTTGGTTTCAATTAGTCAATGTATGGTTATTTTAAAGGGTGTGACAGACAGATGTCACAAAATTTTATATGTAGATAAAAAATGCAATTGTGGACATTTCTTTTATTTGCTCTCAACACATAAATTCACTAAAATTCTCTGCAAGTATCTAGATTTATACTTTTTCTTTTCTCCAGAATTATCTACAAAAATGTTAAGCACCAATTACTTTTAAGACCACTTAAATGGTGCAGCACGCCTTATAGGTGTGGCAGAAGAGGATATCAGGTGAGGGGGAAGAGGATAGCAGGTGAGGTGGAATGATTGAAAGACAATCAAAGATTTAGAAACAGTTTCAAAACATTTATATGCCAAAAATAAATATAATTTCAAAATTTAAAATATTATTATGGATTACTTGTAATCACATGCATGAGTCCCAGTGTAAATAGTTATAAATAATTGACAGATTTTATCATTGTGTTAGTTTTGCATTATATCAAGTATTAAGAATATAGTAACTAGGCTCTGCAAATTGGAGGAGAGAGTTATCAATTATAATGTTCTGACTTCAAATCCATGTTTATCTCCCTTTAACCCTTTATCTAGACTTTCTTTACTGATGCCTGCTTGCACCTTTTCAGTTCTGACAGATATCAAAAAAAAGAGAAAGGCTTCTTTGTGTTGATAAGGAGATGAGAGTTTGTTTATCTTAAATTAGGCCTAATATAAAGGAGATTACTTGTCAAAAGTAAGCTTGTACTTTTCATTAAATTTGTGTACTTTAATCATATTCTAAGTTATTGGTGTTATATATTATATTTAGCACACTATTAGCTGTTGTTTTTTTTATTTTTAAATGTACTTTTTATCATATAAAATTTGATGAGGCACAAGCAAATTCTTATTCCAAAAATACAGACCAGAGAAATGAAGTTTGGGAACCAATGTATTAAACTGGTTAATTACAAGAATAGTGTTTTCAAAAAACTTATTTTTTTTAAGACAATCAAAATTTCAAATTTAGTATAAAACGATAACAGTCAATAGGAAAAAGCTCCTTTTGCGAGACCTTTTTCTTGCAGGTGCATATGTTAAACTTTGCCAAAAGTTGCCCAACAAGAAAGATTCAGAAAATGTCTTCATGGATTTTGGAGAGTCCCAAGAATTCTGATATCAAGACAAAGTTTTCAATGCCAAAAATATATAAACATAAATGGTTCATCATATTTTGACTGAGAAATCCTACCAATGTTAACAGACATATTTAATCACTGCAGGGCAGTCAGTCTCTTGTTGATCATGTCTGTAGTATGGAAATGAGATAACAAAGTACTCAGTGTCACCTCAGAAAGTCAAAGGATCTAGGAGCCTCAAGGACTGGGCCTCAAATCTACCAATTATGTAGTCAGACCTCAAAAGATGTTGGTTTGGTTTGTTTTATGGCATATCAACCTCAATGGGTCATTTAATGCCGACAAATTTTTGTTTTCCTGGTAATATTTTTGTTTTGTCAAAAATCTATTTCTGTTAATGTATTTTTTTTTTTTCAAAAAACATATAGCTGGTAATATTATGTTTTCAGAAACGTATTGCTGGTAGTATTTTTTCTTTAAAAACATATTGCTGGTAATATTTTTTCTTCTTCAAAAATCTATTTCTGGTAATAAATTTTACAAAGTATTTCTGATATTAAAACCTATTTTTACACTTTCATAATGCTTTTTACCTCATTTTCTGGGTTAACTATTTGTCCATAGCTGGAACCCTAACAGCTGCTATCACCCTGGGTCACGGTGGACCTGGGAACACCAGCAATTAAGAGGTGGTTCCAAGCTCCTCAAAACCTTATCAGAGGCCTTGCTGTTGGACGCAGTTTATCGTCATACCCAGGATGCCCCATTGGGTGGGGGGGGGGTCTTACTCCTCTGTAGAGGTGCAGTTGGCATATTCTACAGCCCCAGCCAACAGGGCGTAAAAGATATTGGTTGGTGCACCAATATATAAAAGGAAGTGAACCCAGTTGAACTTAGCATACGCAGAAGACAGCCAGTTAGTTAGCAGGGAGTTATATAAACTACCAAAAAAACATGGGGAGAGACAGAATCATTATATCCTCACAAAATGATCAAACATTCAAAGAAAGATCTGAAGCCACATACCCTCAATTCAGCCAATATTAATTGTATGTAGTTGAAAACGGAACAAACAATAATTTTACATATGAAAACTTTAGTCTTGTATACTTATAAGATTTTGCTAACATAACATTAGACAAATAACCCAATCTCAAATTCTCCTATGGCTTTATTTGTTTTGCAAACAGCATTAAAGTAATGGTTAACTTTCAGTTTATATCTTCTGTATTGCATCAAATGAAGGCAGAGGAAATTGTGACCAAATACTTAACCTTTTTCTTTTCCCTCCTCACTGATGACGCTTCCTTCCAATTTGCTGCTTCACAAATAATGGCAATAATAAAACTGTGCAACAATTTCAATTAGAATATAATTGCTGGCAGTGTTCAATTTTTCAGATTTGTGAACGTTAACATCTCCACCTCCTCCTCCTCCTCCTCAATACATATCAAAAGGTTCTTAACCCCAAAATGGATTATTCCAAATGTAGGCATTTTTCATATTTTATTCCTTTCCAAACATCAATAGCAAAGGCGAGGCTTATAAGTTTTTGTATTTCTGAATTAAATATGGAATGTTGGCAAAAGCAGGAAACATCCTTTTCCACTTATTATCAAGGATTTTAACCATATAAATAAATAGATAAACAGATTTCATATATATATATATATATATATATATATATATATATATATATACATATATATATATATATATATTATGCCTTTTAAATTACTTGTGGGGACATAGGGCCACAAGATATCATTGCAGTTTCTGTAAAAAGCCAGTTTTTTTTTAAGTGAGTAGGTTGTTAGCCTACTGCATAACCCCCCAATCTGGAGGATCAGGTTTTGAATTCAGAGTTGCCCTTCTCTTAGACCAGTTCTCACCGATGGCTATAGAACCTGGTCTGTCCTGCTATTTACCCATATCAGTGAATGTAATGGATTTGACTGGATTTATAACTCGTTTCACTGATTCCTCAATCCAAGCCGCTATCCTTTACTACACCGTGCCTCTGAAGATTTCATCCGCATAAAGGTTTTTACACAACAGCATTTAGCTTTGGCAACAAAACCTGGTAAATTATGAATGTTTTCCCTGTTTATTAACAAATGTTTTATAGGCTATAAACAGCATATATTTTGTATATGTGTGTGGATTTAAACACTCTCCAGGAATAGAACTGGGTTTTCTTGGAGAATTCTCCATAAGACAATATTGAACAAATTTCTAATTCCTTGATGCATGAGTTATGTTGTTTTAACCTGGATGGGGGCAGGCCTTCAGCAAAAAAGAAAAAATATGTATTTTCATGATTCATAAAAATTCATTCTGATTCTATCGTTTATAAAACAAAAATATGTGCCAAAAGGAGCAGAAAAAAAATTGATCTAGTAAAAGGGGTTAAGGGAGATAATCTACAAAACTGATCTGCTAAAGGGTTAATGTCTGGCTTTTGACTATTACATCATCATAATCTAACAATTTGAGCAGATGATATTCCTTGATTACTGATATATAATCTGTAGTCAGTTTCCTCTGGCTTGTAATAAAATTCCCTAATTCATTTCCTTCAACCAACAAAGTAGTGTAAGTCAACCAATCCAACAATACGTGTCTCTTGTTCGATACCACAGTTGTACTAATCTGTAGCCTCTTTAAGCACTTTTTATTGATTGAATGAGTGAGTGATCGGTCAAATTTGCATAGTTGGAAAAAGAATCTCATGAAAGTATCTGACTCCAAGATCTACCTTCTTTTTCTTTTTGGGAATAATTTACACATGAGATACATCTTCATCCAAAAGGTAATCCATTTTCTTTAATGTTACACTCCCTATTGATCACCTGACCACATACATGGTGTGGGGGGGGTACATTTGCCTTCAGCAAGTGCTTCTTCATAGACGAAGGGGGATATTTCCATCGGCACTGCACCCTTGCCAGTGCTCTCCTGGTCACCCTCATTTCCAATACTGCAGGCGAGATTTCCAACTGTTCTGAAGAACAACAGTGTCTCTGAGTCACTCTCAGATGACATCCTATTCCCAGCGTCTTTTGAAGCAGATGATTCATACCATGGTCACAGGTCTTTCACATGGGGTGGCGTTCCATTCTCTAATCCTATTTGGGGAGCTAACTATCTCACATCTGTTTGACGTTTCCTATCCCTACTGAACTTAAATAAAGTCAATTCAGGTTTGCTATGGTAAAAATTTTCTATCCCAAGTAAAAATCATCACAAAAATGGCAAAAGACATTTTGTCACAGCTTATTTTCTCTGAAAAAATGGATTTTCATACTTTTTATCATCATCGAAACAAATATCAAGGAAACTTTTGATCTGAACCCAATGAAACTAGGTATTTTCTGAAAGCAAAGGATACATTTTTTTCATTTAAAAGTAAAATTGGCTGGTGTAGGGGGTAAAATATGAAATTTTCTAGTTCTAAACAAAAACTTCCCCCATTAATGGGAAATTAACCATTTTTTTTTTGAAAATTAAAAAGCCTAAATCATAATCAAACTATTTCAGGCATAAAATTGAGAGTTTTGAATGAAATCAACATTCTTAGGGGGTCAAAATGCAACAAAGTCCATTGGTAATTTTCAATTATATGACCGCTAGGGGTTAAAAAAATTGACACCCAGCCACAGAAATCTTTAGTAAAAGATTTATCTGAAATTCCTGACCACTAGAAACCAAAAGTAAAATTATGCCAAATTGACTTTGACATGACTGGGTCAAAGGTCAGCCAGCAATAAACGTTTAGAACAAGTTATTGTCAGCTTGTAATAAAACCTACTACTCCCAGATAAGAGCAAAGAGTGAAAAAAAAGGGTCAATATTGGTAGGGCTTGATATAAGGATTTTTTTTTTTCAAACCTATGTTTGAACAATGGCTTGATGTGTTTTTTGCTTTAACACCTCGTGACCTGGGTGATGACAACAACACATGTCTTTCGTATTTCCCATCACAGGCCATTTAGCCTTTCCTTTTATTCAATGATGTTCACACCAAATTAAGGCGAAAGGGATGAAGTTTTTGAAGTGAAAATAAATATTTTTTCATAAAAAAAGAGGAATTTTTCTCAGAAAATTGGGCATAATTTCTTAATGCTAACTGCCAAATGACATTTTCCACAACCAAATCAGATTAATTACCAGTGAATAATTCCATGTGCAAACAATAGCTGTCCGGATCCTATAACATCGCCCGAAAAGGTCCAGAAGTTTACTGATTGATCGAAAACTTGTCACGCATGATAGTGTTTTTCACGGTCAGTTTCCATTATTTCATCTTGATGTTGTCATTTTCGGACAGCCAAGTCATCAAGGATTCAGGAAAACAGTTTGGCATAGGTTTGCTTTAAGAACTTCACATTCTATGAGGTATTTAAAATGATACTGATGAATGGGATTTTTTGCCAAATATTTCATTTACGCGCCATATTGGATTTTCCTATATGACAAAAATAAGCGTTTTAAACAGCTGTGATCTCGATATTGAGCACTTTACCCATGAATGACAGGCTTTTGATTGCTACATCATCATAATCTGACAATTTGATCAGATGATATTCTTGTCTTGTCAAGCTCTTGTGGCTGATTAGAGCAACAGAGTGGGCACCAATGGTGAGTGGAAAAGCACTAGAAGGTGGCCAAAGGCAAGATAGCATGACAATGACCCAATATCTCCTCCTCACATGGGGCCAATATGGTCAAGGCTCGGGATTTGGATGAGTCATACATTAATGAGTAAAAACCTCCTGAAGTATGTAAGGTGACCCAGAGTTTCATTCAAAGGCATTTAATCATTCAGAATTTTGGCAATTTAAAAGCCTTATTCGAACAAAAGATATTCTATATAATTGAAAATGAGAGATTGTGAAAGAAATATGAAAATTCTGTTGGTAGATGTGATTTACAAGAGGTTGGTTGCTTGTTGGATTTAACGGCATGTCAACTCCTATTTGGGTCATTTTATGCCGAAGCCTTGTTTATTTATGTATATAAGATGGTTATATTGTATAAAAGGTTGAGAGGCTGTTGGGTTTCATAATCTACTGTATTTTTTTGGATTGCTTTGTCTTGGGATTGTTTCTGATTGTATATTTTCATATCGACATCCATGTGTGCATATACATGTCTATACACACATATACACATACATATACACTATTTGAAAGTATTATATTTTGTTAAGGATCTTGATTTCTTTGAGAATATTTGAGTATATTTCATCTGTGTCAGTATTTTTAAAAATTTCTTTTAAGCCTTTTCCATTGAAATTCCTAGTAAGATCTCGGGTTTAGGAAGTTGTTCCATTAAGTTGTTTATTTCTGTGGTATTTATTGGTTCTTGTAGGAGTATATAAATGGAAAGAATTGTGATGGTTTTATCTAGTGTCACTTGTGTTGCTATTGCTTGTAATTTAGTTTTAATCTGTACTTTACTTTGCGGTATGTCATTTCTGATCAATATTGACACCCCTCCATTAGCTCTGTGCCATGTATTATGGTTATAGTGGGATTGTTTATAATTTTTAAGTTAGCATTTTCTTGTAAATAAGTTTCCTGTAAGCAGATGATGGCTGGACACAGTAGTGATATAAGTATGAGTAGGCTGTTGTAATTAGATTTTATTCCACGACAGTTCCATTGCATGATCTTATGTGCCATAGTTATATTTTCATTTTTGGGGGGTAGAGTTACCTTCTCGGTTTATATCACTTGTCCTCTCCCGTTTTTTTTCCAGCTCTTGAATTTTTTGAATTTTTATCTTCAACTACTTGTGGTGTCCTTCGATCAGATTTTTGGTTTTGTTTTGGAATTTGTTTATTTTCATTCTCTTCTACTTCCATATATTCCAGAGGTTCAAATTTATTTTCATTTGATATATTGATTCTTGATTTGGAGTTAGATCTTGATCGAATGTTTTCTTGTTCTGTTGTTTCTTTTTTGTTTTCTTGGTTTGGGTTTGGGAAGAAGAGGGTTCGCTGGAGTTTTGTTCTACGTTTTCTTTCCAGAGTTTTTTGCCTTCTTCTGGGTTAATTCCATTTGGTTTGGGTTGTTGAGTTTTATTTTTATTTGATTTGAGTTTGGTTAAGAAGGTTTTTCATTCTTCAAGGAAAGCTTTTAATTCCTTATATAAATTTGTTGTTTCAGTTGAATCTTTTATTTTATCTTCATTATTTTATTTGCTTTTTGTACCATGGAGGCGTAGGTGTTTTCTTTTATGTTATTTTTAACTTCTTTTCGTGCTTCTGAGAAAGATATATTTTTTTTGTGTTATATTATGATTATTTCTTTTTCCTGTTTGTAGATACTACATTGTTTTGAGAGGGCAGAGTGGTTTCCCAAACAGTTTGAGCAGAGGCTCTCATTTGGACAGTTCTCTTCTTTATGTTTTGGTTCTTTTTCACTACATTTTCCACATGTTTGTTTGTTTCGACAGGAGTCTCTGTGATGCCCATATTTGTGGCATCTGTAACATTGGAGAGGGTTTGGTATGTACTATTCCACTTTTATAATTTCATATCCGATTTTAATTGTTATCGGAATTTGGGGGGGAGTTAAAAGTTAGAATGTAGGTATTAGTTCGTATCTCTGCTTCATTTTTCTTTATTGGGATTCTTTTGACGTTTATAACACCTTGAGTTTTGAGTTATATTTTTATCTCCTCTAGAGTGCATAGGGAGAGTGTCTTGCTTTTTACTACACCCTTTGAGAAATTTGGGGTTTGGTGTGGGTAGGATTTTATTTCTATTTCTTGTAATTTTTTTTTGTCTTATTAGTATATCTGCATATTTCTTTTTTTTCCACTTCCACTAGTAATGTTCCATTTTGTAGTTTTTTTTACATTTTTTGGTGTGATTAGATTTGATATAGCTTTTTGG